>CALSBV010012228.1:34894-67929 GCA_943590825.1 Bovichtus diacanthus | reverse complement strand
CCGTTCTGGTTACTCCCTGATAAGAGCTGAAAGGATGTTTTTTTTTTCTCCTCCCAGCAGAAATGGTTTCTGCGCGGACACACACACACGGACACACACACACACACACACACACACACACACACACACACACACACACACACACACACACACACACACACACACAGCTGTCAGGGTTTAAATCCGCCATTCTCAGTCATTTTTTTACTGCAATTGCATATCAGTGACACCCACAGACCCATAGAGGCATAAAGACATCCAGGAAGTAGGGCACTATGGCAGCAAATACATCATTACTGAGTGAATGCTGAATGTGTGTTATGTCAGTGTAAAAGCGGAATTAATGACACTATCAGCAATGTAACAGTTTCATTTGGCCATACATAACTTACCAGCCCATTTGATATCTTATCGGAAAGTAAACAATCGATTACTCAATGCATCAGCACTAAATCCCTCACAGTTAACGGGAACAACCACTGCAATTTGAGTGCATTGATCTATTGAGAATGTTTAGGATTGGCATGATGCTTGAAGAGAATATATATTTCTGATTGGACGTGAACACACAAAACAGGTGTGTTATTTTCAAACATTATTGGATCTCATCTGAAGGGACAAGCATGTTATTAGCCTCCTTTGACCCTCTGTAAGTGATGCAGAGAAACCCTGAGGCTGTGGTAGATCAATAAACACACACAGCAGCCTCTCAGTATATATATAAATATATATATATATATATATATATATATACACACACACACACACACACACACACACACACACGCACGCACAAGCACGCACACGCGGAACCATATAGGGAAATTATCATTTATTTGTCCTTAGCGAATTTAGAACTTTTGTTAGAACTCTTTTCAATCTTATCTGCGCAAACAAACACCTCGACAATCCTGTCTTTCCTCTGGGTTTTTCCCTTCTGCCTTTGATTTCACATTTTGCAAACAATGTTTTTATTTTCAAGCAATGTGTTTCCAGTGTCAGAAGAGGTTTGACACTCACTCTCACTCACTCAGACCCACACAGATATCTAAACTTACATCCTGTTTCTGCGACAACGTCATGAAGTTAAAACCACCCTTGCACACACGCAGTCACACACACTCACTCCTTCAAAACCACTTACCCGGTATGCTTCCTCTTACCATGCGTTTGTGTGACTCATTCTATTGAAATAAATCACCCCATACATTTTTTTTTTTTTTTTTTTTTTTTTTTAATCAGTCAGTTCATTTGAACATTTTCAAATAAAAAATACTCATTAGCTAAGTCACTCCTTAGGGGAGTATTTTGTTGAAATACTTAGCAAGACCTCAGAGAATACTGTCCTACTCTGCGGAGGGTTTTATATTGACATTTAGTATTTAGTATACTTAGTATATTGACAAAAAATACAGCTGGTGTTCTGAGTGAATACAATTATTTTAAGTAGAGTCTTCTAATGTTGTGCCATGGCAAACACAGTAAGGCGGGCTCACATCAGGAAACCTGCACAGCTTAATTTCTGAGTTTTTGATTAGATGCCATTTTCAAGGATGTGTGATACCACTTTTGTGTTGGTAACATTGGCGAATACATCCTCCTTACATATTTCAGGTAGACATGCAGGAAGAGAAGGAACTACATCAGACAAAGTTCTTAATTGATGTCATCTTGAACTCTCATGCACAAAACCCACTGCTCTCTAAAGTGGACTGTTTCACAACCTTTTTCATTTATCTGGGTTATCTGTCTCACTCACTGTCTCGTCTTTGTCTACGGTAGTTTATTTCCCTATCCCGCTTCCTCATATCTTACTAGGTCCTACCCACATCCCTCCGACTGAGGATTGCTGTATAAGGCGTGGTGTACAAACTACACTGGCCACGGGGAATTTGTACAGTACAGCAAATACAAATGTCATTTTGCTCTGTGAATTGGTATATTAACTTAGGGAAGCATGCTCCCATGAGCACAAGCAGCTGCAGCTCATAATAAGGACAATATTAGCTCAGTGCTAGTTATGGTCACATGGCACTCAGTCATAAGTGGATCATGAGGCTTCCTCCAAACCCACAGCTGCACTGCACACACAGGCGTGCACACACAGCTCCTTTCACCACACACCCAAAGCTCCTGAAAATAACTGTGTGTAGAACTACAATGACGGGAAAACCATTATGACTGCATTATCCGAAACCCTCGTCATGTGCACGGGAATTCAAAAGCGTTCCCAAGAACTCCATTTCTCTGGAGGACATGAACAGATTGTCTGACAGACAGTCCATGACAGCGAAGAAAAGGACGAAAGAGCAGATGTCTCTTTGACAGGATGAGTACTCTTCATTTACCGCAATAGAAATGACGTCAGCACTTATCACTGTCCCTGGCACCCTTCCCACGTCCTGAGAGCATTCTTCCATTCCCCTCTCCTACGCGTCCCACTTCCTCTAGGCCAGTCAATTCCATTCATTCATTCAATTGTCATCCATCTCCTAAATCTTGTACCAGGGTTAAACGCTTACTATGAAGGATAACTGAGCAAAACACAATTTTTTTCTAAGCGTCCTCAAGGAAGGCAGCAGGTTTTTAGAAGTGCTCATGACCCATATTATTCACTACGATACCATTTGGATTTTATTTCCTATTTTTGTGATACAGACGGGAAACTCACTCTCGCAAAACTCGTGCACTTCCTGACAACTTTATCTATAACATCCTTGTGTGTGACTTGCAGTAAAGTTCAACGGAAGAGCATCTTCTCTAAATCACCCCTGTGTCAACAGAGAAAAAAAACTAACACCTCCTTGGTGAACAATTCTTGAGAAATGTAGATACTTCCATAAAGTTTTCATGATTTGTGCTGTACGACCCGTATGCTGTTTCTCATCACCACACGGCTTTTTGTCACCTCCTCCCAAACACTAAGCAGATCTAAAAATATATGACAACAATTGTGCACAAGTACACCCACAAACACACACATGCAGACACTTTTTATATTTTATCAACATGCAAGAATGAGTTTTAGAGATACTAGAGTGATTACATAATCTAGGGTCACCTTTTTCAACCTTTCCACTGTCAAGGGTCAGTATGAGCCTGCAGGAGTAACAGCCATGGAAACACTTTTGTGCTCGTGTGTGCCTGAAAAGCCCTTAGCTGATAGTTGGGCTTCATTGTGTCACTACAAAGTGACAGCAACTAAACTTCCAAAGTGTGTTAGTAAAGATATGAAGAAGATCGGATTTTCTCCTTCTGTACACAGTAAAAAAAAAAAAAATAAATAAAAAAAAAATGTTTTCAATGCACTGCAAAAAGACAATATCATCAAAAGGCTTTTAAAAAAGAAAGAAAATGTGTTAAATCACAAAGACTTAATTCCACATTTTCTTTAATGCGAACAAAAATAATCTAGATTTATTATGTAAAAGTTGACATTCTTACACATGAAAAAAAAAAAGACTGAGTGAGAGACTCATTAATGCTCTTAATTCTGACATGGAAAAGTAAAACTGATGCCATGTGTTGTGACTTGGCAACAGACATGCAGGCAGACTTTTTCTGAGTTGGAGGCCTGTGTCTGCATGACCAGAACCACTATACCTGAATAGTTGCATCTGGCAATGTTGTAAATTCTATGTAAAAAGAGGCTGCGAGACTATTGAACCACATAAGATTAAACCCCCTGAATACAGATCAAGGTGAAATGTTTTTATCAGCTCTACTGTATAACAATGCAAATTCAAAGACAAGTGAATAATATGTTCCATACCATCATTTGTGAGCACAGGAAGTAGTGTGTAGATGGAGGAATATGTAGTTTTAAAAATAAACTCCCCTACTCAGGGCTGCTGTGAATGAGCTTTTAACTGCTGGCTGCATCTCAGCAGCAATATACTGTACTTAACTCTACTTTACCCATTTATTCTTAGCTACGGGTACAGCAGCTTTTGTTTAAAAAAAAAAAAAAAAAAAAAAAAGAAGGGAAAAGGGCCTGAATACATATGCCATTTTCACAACTCTGTACGGTTTACAGAATACTGTTAATAGCAAACTCTTTATAGATATTTGCTTCTTTCTTAACCTCTCAGCTTTAAGACTGCTCTGAGCTACCCTGGTTAATCAATGACACTAATCAATTGATTAACCTCCAGATAGAGAGGAAAGAACGCTGCCGTCAGAGCTGATAAATGCGTCTTTTTCCACTGATACGCCTAAATACCATAGATTAAAAGACGGAGTGGAACTGATAACATGCATTTCGACGACATGTTGTAATGTAACATTATGTGCGGTATAATGACAAATGTATACGTTATGTAAGAGATAAACGCTCCAAAATAACATATCAGACTCTGACACAGTATACACTAAAGCATGCCATCAGGGACAGCATGGGGTCTAGTTTGGGTTCATTTTTGGTCTTGCACTAGTCACTCTGCCCATCCATCTGCTCTGCTCTCCCAAGTGTGTGTGTGTGTGTGTGTGTGTGTGTGTGTGTGTGTGTGTGTGTGTCTGACCCTCCCCTGAGTCCCTGTGTGTCTGCTGAGCCACTACATGGCAGAGACACACAGGGACCAGACGCAGCGAGGAGAATTACATAAACGACACAATGGTGCCAGAACTCCTTGTTTTCAGTCTGCTGCAAGCACATACTGCAAAACAGTTCTGAGCGAGAGATGGAGAGCGGGAGACAGACAGATTGTGTATATGTATGTCTGTATTAGCTTGAGACGGACACCTTCTCTTCCTAGCACACTCTCAACACTTTCATCTTCTTCTCTATCTCTACTGCAGCCTGTATTATTTTCTGGGTGGATAACGGAACATGCAGGTGGCAACCCAAGGGTTGTTCGTCTCAGTGCCGACTCATTCACGACAATGGCAAATGCCAGTATATCTTAGGGCCTAGCTTTGGTCTGGTCAGTGCATAGTTGGGAATGTAGAGTAAGGAGGAAAGGGTGTGGTTATGGTTACAATACTACGAGTATAAATAGAGATTAACAAAAAGAGGTTGTGGGTATGAAAAGGCCCTTTATCTTGCACAGAATAAAAAAAGAAAAAGAGCTGATACTGAAGCAGTTAGAAAAAACAGAACATCTTATTGGCTGAGGTGTTATCTGGGTGTAATCAGGGTGCATTTATAAATGTAAAATACACCCTGCTACACCCTGCTACGCTTGGAATGTTCAAGATTAAAGCAGCTGCAATCGAATAGTTTTTATTATATTGTATTAAAATGTGAAAATATGAAAGTAGTCGCATGTGGTGACGAACCTACAGAGAAATATCACCTGAATCTGCAGCTCCATTCAACTCTATCGAGGTTTATGGCGAGTTTCAGTTCATTGCCGTCTGGACCGCTGCATTACTTTTTTGCTTCCCTCTCCCTGCTCTCATAGCGTCGCTTTATGCCGCAGAAATAGCTCTAAAAACCCACTGTACACTACCTGGCAGACAGACACAGTTGCAATCTTGCAGGTGAACATAGTGCAGCATTTACCAGCTAAAGACCCAGATATTTCCCGCAAGAGTTGGTAGAGAACAAAAACAAAGCGAAAAGAAAGTGAATATTGTAGTACTGGAATGATATTGTTTCTTAGTAACTGCTGAATTTGTAAATTAGCAAATGTCTGCTAATAAATTGGACATATCAGCTTAAAATGTGATACGTTAATGTTGGGTTCACAGTTTGTTTCCGCTGCAGCAAAGTGACAAAAAACACAATCTATTTTTGCACTTCTAAAGAAATACAAAGTTTGGCAATCAATCAATGTTTTTTTTAGTTTTTTTTTTTTTTTTAGAGTTGTACTTTAAGGACACTTGGTTTTAAAGCTATAAACAGCTACAAGAGTTCTGCGGGACTATGTATCATTCACTTACTGTTTCCTGTAGTAACATTCAGGTTGTCAGTTCTGTGGGTCTCCTACCATTTGGGCTACTTTGAAAGCAAAGCTGCAGTTGAAAAACAATAATAACTGCGGGTCATAGCTTTTGGGCTTCTTTTTGCATAATCCGAAGCCATTGGAGAAAAGTATTATAATAAAAAAAATCAAATCATCAGCACTTTACAGAGCAGACTGAGACGTGTGCATACAGAGACACTGATGAGGAACAACGACTTTTAAAAGCAAGATTTTGATTCTTTCGGGTGGTTTTCCAGTTGCTCTTGGTTGCTGTAGCCAGTGTCCCAACCTCTCGTCTCTCCTGCTTCCCTTCCCTGTCCACTGCTGCTCTCCACGTCTATTTGATTGCTTTTTCTTTCTTTTTTTGTGAATGGAGAAGGACTGAAACTGCATGTTTCATCACCTTTGAACTTTGGCTCCTGCCAAATGCAACTACGCCGCACATCCTTAAAATAACTAACGATTAATTTCAGTGTCTTCCCTCCATGCACGCTCTGCGCTTCCGGTCTTGCCATAGCTTTTCAGTCAGCTTTTCTTTTGCCAAAGAACTCATACGCTTACCCAGCCACTTTGCATCCTTTCACAATCTCTGATTTCAAAGATACTTCATACATGTACACCTGTGCGCGTCTGATCTTGAAACAGGTTAACTCCCTTAATAAAATGTAACAAGCACACACTATTGCACACGAGTCCTGTCCCAATCTCTGGATTTACAGTAAGTGAGACAGTTGCGGCGTTGGTAGGTCCGGTGAATAGCAATTCATTCCTGTAGCACCCCCGCCGCTCCCTGCTGCCAGCCCATTTCCGCCTGCTTTTATATTTGGCAGATGCCCAGAACATTCTTGTGTTATTGCAGTGGCTCAGTGTACAGCGTCTACAGAGGACATACGCAGACAGGTACACGTAAACACACGCGCACGCACGCACACATGCACACACACAAAATACTGCCTCTGTCGATTTTTTTTCTTCTCCTGCTCACTTTATTTTCCTATCCCCCCCAGCACAAAAAGATGAGGACTCTTCACAGCTGGAGGTTACTCCTGTTGACTGAACAAATGGGCCAGAGCAGCCAGCCAGTACACCACACTGTCACAGTAGCTGCATGCAGTTGAGCAAGATTTAGGAAAAACCACACATGGAGTTCCTGATCTAATTATCTGCAAGGACCTAACTATATACCTATATGGCTGCTGAAGCTTAATGCTTTGGTTATTCCACTAAACACTGTGGTTTGAGTACACACCTAAAATCTCCGAGACACAAGTCAATCTGGCTAATCAACGCCACTGTTGAATTGAAACCGTATTCTGTTTCACTAAAACATAAGCTGTCAAGTGACTGTCCTTGGGAAAAGATAAGGACATAGTAAACAGCATAGGCTAAATAGTATATCTCCCAGCACTGCATTTTAACTGCACGTGTTAAATATTTGTCTATGTATTCACTGGAAACATTAGGGAATTGTGCCGTCTTGGTACCTGCGGTTGGTGCAGTAAATATTTCATCATGAGAAAGATCGAATTTGTTGCTTGAATGCACTGAGTGTTGCGTAAACAACTCAAAGTGGTAGTAAATTGATTAATGCATTTCAGATTTAAGCTACAAAACCAATTAATTTCTGCCAACGTGGATCCAGGTCATGACACCAATTCTCTTGATACTCTGTAGAAAAACATGTTTTACAGGAGACGCTGGCGTCTGTCAGGAAAAGAGGGGGACGATGGTTTTAAAGTGCAGCGAGCTTTTAATATGCACTAGCTGCAGATACTGCAGTACTGTATGTAGATGAATTGATAAGATGATAGTCTAAAGAGGAATTTTTATTTGGTTTATCCAATCCCCACTAAAGTATAAAAGCTACCTTTTGTGCAGCGCCAATTCCACCTAAAGATCTAATAAATGGTGTTTCATCTGGCCAATTTACCAACTAGACTGTATTCTTAGAGGCCACATCAAAGTATGATATAAAAGCAGCCTGTAAATTGGACTATTATCACACAGTGGACGTAAATCAGCCCACAGCTATGCTTTGTTAATCAACTAAGCTGGCCTCCTGAGGTTTTATTAGAGGAGCCTTGTAATGAAGCTCCTACGTAGGTTCTGTGCAGATTGTTTGCATTTGCTGCCATGGCCAACCTAAGCTGTTGATCTGGATACCTAAGGATACAATAAGGCAGGTGCGTGTTAGAAAGCAGCATCATGATATCCACATTGTCTGACAGACAATAGCGGTGCATCAAATTACCTAGCCTCCTATTTACTTTAACGGGACTACTTTATTGTCATAGTGGGGATGCCGCCACAGAGGGGTCAGTTAAAAGACACAAAGCAGATCCTGGCTAAGCCCAGTGCAACGTCATCCAGGAACACGTTACAGTCCATTGGTCGATCGAATACGTGCAAACTCACATGCAGGTGTAGAGGTGTAGCTTGTTCTGTGTAGCATTGTGCTAGATAAGCTGTTGTGATAACTTTCCAGAGATGAAAAATCCTGCCTCAAAAGGAGTAAAGCATAAACTACAGTGCAGTGTCTCGTCAGTCACCAGTGAAGGCACAAGTATTTTTATGCAAATGTTTGTGTCCCCGCTTGATTTGGCTAATTCAGACTCCTCGCCCTTAATTCAGCTTCCACTGAAGTTCAGAGGGCGTTTTTCCATGTTACGAGAAGATTTTGTATTCCATCACTTACATTAAAATCACATACGGAAGGGCTCTCTTCTCTTCTCGTTCAGTATGGTCAGGAAAAGTCAAGTCAATTTTATTTGTATGGCCCAATATCACAAATCACACATTTCCTCAAGAGTTTTACAATCTGTACAGGATACAATCCTATATGTCCTTTGACCCACAATTTGGAAACTCCCCAAAACAAACCTTTAACAGGGAAAAAAAAAATGGAAGAAACCACAGGAGGAGCAACTGAGGAGGGCTTCCTCCCCCTGGACAGGCAGACATCGTTAACATTTAACATAGCCCCAGGCTTACTTTGTGTGCACTTGACACCATTGATTTGGTTTTCTTCCCAGGATTTACAGGGAAGGCCATAGAAACAATTGCAGATACAAATGCATATCGATCTATTCCGGTATCATTAAGTCTTTGGAAAACATTAACATTTAAGCAAGGTGATTTATTTAGCAAGGATTAGCAGGATAATGCATTATATTTCCCACCGCTAGTAAATACAATCCCTGGCTGTCAGCAGGAAGGTGATTCATTAACCATTGCTACTTTTTAAGTATAGACTAACAAAAACATCCCAGCTTATTTAAATAAAACACACTTCAAAAAAGGAATATATTCTTTTACAAATGACTATAGACATGCTAAAGAGTATGAAGTCTGTGTGGAACACAACTTCTGCCCGTCCAGAAGTAAGGTTTAGCCGGAGTACACTTGCTTTTATCAAACGCTTATTGTGGGCAAACTTCAAAAACAGGTGGCGTCATCACAACCATTATCCCTAGCACAAGCAGTACTCCACCCGTCATCAACATTGTTATCATTTGGATTAAGCCTCACTGGCATCATCACTGCTGTGCACCAGCTCATCGCAAGTTACAGTTTGACTGCCCTCAAAACACATGACCAAAGTAACCATGGTAACAGTCTCAATAACAAAGGGAGGCCCAGACCAGGTCAACAAAGACTGGGATTCTCCTCAGGATGATTAGGTTACATAACTGATTAGTGCTTCAGCACAAGACCTTCAGTCTGCCTCACAACTCTCCATCTAAACACTGGGTAAACCTGTTGTTTCGGAATAGCAGACCTCAACTATGAAGACCGTTGCTTTGGATGCAGTTATCTAGTGGAACCAAAACTATTTTGTGTTTTATTATTACTTTAGTAAGTAGCCATCCAATAAGGGGGGTCGTTTACAGCGAGTGGGTCCTTATTGCAGTGTGTTATCATTTCAGGGAGATTCAAGACTGCATCACCCTGTCGGGCTCATTAAGCAATAATGACCAGCTCGCTGTACATCATCCCTTACTCACCATAGGAAAACATTATAACACCTTAATCAAACACAGTAACGTCACGATCTTAAGTAACTGGTTGCGAATAGATCCCTTTATACATAATGCATTGAACTTTCTATACATGATTGACTATGACGTTGGAAGAAAAGGCCAAATCCATTGAATCAATAGTGTTTAAATCTAACTTATGACTGACTGAAGTAGTTCAATATTTTTTTGTGGAGGTGATAAAATGCAAATCCATTCACTTTGAACATGATGTGTGCTTTATTACATCATGATACATATCACAATGTATCAGCAGCAACAGGTTTCAAAATAGATCCTCAATAAATCAGTATATAGCATGTTAAAACATTTTAGGTCAGACTAATCTCTTGTTTCCTACTGGCCATGGCAGAATTATAGATGATGTTTAGACAGAGGCAAGGACTTAATGTCTCTTTTATAAAGAATGTTTTAGATTTTACAGTGTCACAATCAAAGTGGTTATACAATCCGTGTCCTTCTTCGGGTTGATGCTCAGTGTTCCTGCATATTCTTTGAAACCATATTTGGAGTGTACAGTAGGTGCGTACTATGTGTGTTTGTGCGCGCGTGTGTGTGCGTGTGTGTAATGGGGGATAGCGGGTTAGGGTATCACACGGTCAATGAAAGGCTTTAAGAGGATTGCTCATGCCTCTGACTGACTCACAAGGTGCAATGAACTCTCACTCTATTGATGTTTAACTAAATTCCTTTGTTAATAGAGTATTTAGAGTCACATGTCCTTGGACTGTGCGCACACATTTCAACACAGGAATGTAGCAGACTACCACAGCAGGCAGATCAAAGTGCTAAAAGTCTAAGTGGAAGCAGAAAATAACAATTTTGACGTGTTTATTTAAATAAGCGGGCAAGTGTTGTTCTGACCCGTCAGTGGTAAAGAGGAAGAAACATCTGGCATTGTTTGAAGTTTATTTATACTGGTTGCAATGACTTTCACTGAATGGTCTTCTCTACGGTGTATAGATGAACCAGACAAAGAGTCAGTCCATGGCACCTTCCCAAATGACTGTGATGACTGTATCCTTGGGGATTTATCCCCCCCCCCCCCCCCCATCATCATGGGAACAAGGATGGCATGTTTCTGCGGTTGCCGTGATGATAAAAAGGAGTCAGTCCTAGATGGGAACAAGTCGCCAGGGAACCATGGCAACTGCAGTGAAAATGTCAAACGCCAGATCTTAAGTGCTCCAGCCGGAGGAATTTCAGTGATTGAACTGCTGTCTATCCAGCTTTCCATGTTTTTCTTTCATGCCGAGTTCATACAGTTGTATATTGTTACTAAAGTACAGATGATTCCAATGGCTGAACAATTTTACAGAAGTTAAATAGAGAAAATGCATAATTTATCACTATGCAGCTTGCTTGTTTATTCACAATGGAATCTATCTGTGGCAGCTTGGCACCGAGTTAATATTTTACCCTGGCAAACCCTAGCCTCTGGAAATTAGCCTGAAGAGGCTGGCTGGATTGAGCGAAATGGATGAATCAATTAAGCAGCAGAAGGTGGTTTAGAGGTGGGGTGGGGGCAGCCTTTACAGTGGGGACTAGAAATGGAAGCACAACTGCATTATTTCATAGTGAGGAATCAGAGGACCATGAGCACTAAGCACACTATTGCCATAGACACCAACCTGTATTTTCCTACACCTTCTGTAAATACAAACGCACTCATTCGCCACTGCACAAAGACAGACACCACTATTACTACAGCAAGAGGACTCATGTCTGACTGACGAATTCAGAGCGTCATGGTTACCTATGGTTACCATAAACAATGATAAAATGTGGTTTCCTACAAATGTTATAAGACTAAGGAGAGGCAGTTGAACTACAGCTCTGTCCACCAGTGGGGTAAAAAATATAGATCATATGTTATCCATCAATCAGACTCAGCTAATCCATCTAGCATGATAAACAAACGTTCTATGTGCATTAAGTGTACCACTAGGTCTTCCTCCTCCTCAACCAAGTCAATAATTTGACTTGAATAACCACATTAAGTCAGCCAGGGTAAGGCTAAAGCTAGCTACATGTGACTTGTTTCAATTTCCTTGTTATGCAAAGCAAACTGCATAGCATCAAATATAATCTGTCTGATCTTTACAAGCTTCTTCCTTCTTCAGTGCCTCTCCACCTCAAGCACCAGTGTTTGTTTTTAGGATTCAAATGTTCCTGGGGAACGGCAGCTCGTTGTTACATTGTAGCGTCTGCTTTGCAGGAAGTGGCTGCACAAACAAACAGACATAGATGTGGATGGACAATCATGCCTGTGCACACTGACACACAGCTTGGAGGGTGTGAACAGAGGAAGTGCACTGGGAAAACACTGGAGAGAGACCAGCATGAGGTGGGGGGGGGTACAGTGCCATGAGGACTGAGAGAGTGATAGCGCAGAACTGGCCTGTGATACATATCTATTTCAGTGATCTCGGCACAAGGCAAGCTTAAATCAAAAGCATGGTCCATGCGTTGCCACAAATCAAGCCCTTAGAGCAATGTAGTCTAGGACAAGTGAGTTTTTATCAGACTATATTATACGAAATGTGGACTGACGTACAATAACATGAGCGCAAATAATTTGGTCAACTAGGCTGAACAGCCTATAGGACAAAGCACAATAGGTTCAATGCGATGTTAGTGCTATACTGGTGCCAGTGTTGTTAATATAACGCAAGAGACTGTATCAAGATATGATGCTATGTAAATCATTTGTCCCATCCCTGATGTATAAAACTTTCCGATAAGCATATCTCACAGTTTTAAGCGAAACACAGTCAGTCAAAGGCGGAGGTTTCTCGGGAAGTTTACAAATTACTTAGGAAACCCATCTTATTCATTACTGAAGTAAATACTATATTTGCAGTTTTAGATTTTGTGACATTCGTTTTATGATAACATGCTCTGCATTATTTTGCCTATATATATATATATATATATATATATCTATATACACACACATACACAATTGCAGGCCACACAAAATTACGCTGGGCAGCAAACAGCCTGTTTATCATTAGTTATTCTTACTGCAATACTTGCTGATGAAGAAGGACAACTTAAAGACATGACACGTGCAGATATGCAATTATTTTGTGGCTGTAAAAGCAGAAGGTGTGTTTACATCCAAAGGCTTTGGCTACGTTATCTTCCAAGACATGCACTTACTGCCAGTCTGCACCCTCTCTATAGTTCTGAGGAAATTGAGACAGGTAGATAAGGCATATCTAGGTGTCAATAAACTGAAAAAAAGAGCTATAAAAAGTATGATACGGTCGCTTCAAAGCCAAATGTGTCATTACTACGTACGTAAAAAAAAAGTTTATATGGCTGTAAGCAAAATAGGCTTACCTCACCTTTGTATTGTACTATGCATGTATTACTTGACAATGTGCAACCTGACAGACACAGTCATTCCTCAGTACTGGCTGGCAGCAGGCCACACCTAGAAATCTGGTAGACACTAAGACATTTACAGTATTGCAGATAAATATACATAGGCACGCACACACACTCACACTCAGCCATTCAGATGACAGGATGAGCCTGGTCTCGAGGGACAAAGGGAAGCACCTGGCTTCTTGTCTTCCTTGCTCTCACCGGACGTGGAGGTGTGTGTGTGCATCTGTGTTCAAAACCTATAAATAGAGCCTGTGTCTTCCATAGCTCTCGCCCCCCCAGCCTGCATCAGTCAGCAGCCATGCCTTGGGGCAACATAGAGACTGGGGTGTCAGTGCATACGAGTACATAGAGAAACCGAGAGAGAGAGAGAGAGAGAGAGAGAGAGAGAGAGAGAGAGAGAGAGAGAGATGGACTAAGCCGTGAAATTGGGGCATTCTGCATTGAAGCCACCTGGGTATCATAGGAAGCCCTGCTCAGGTGTTCTGGATGGGTTCCCCGATGTGCAAACCAGCAGAATGAAAGGAGCTAGGCTAATTTCGTTCATCCTTTCCTCTCCATTTCCCCCTCCTCTTGCCCTTTTCCATCTTTCGGTTTCTTCTTTTTACCCTCTGAATTATTCTGCTAATACTTTGCAGTGTCCCCTCCTGGTATGTGATCCCTTTCACCAAATCTGTTCACATATAATCAAGTGTGGGTGCCATCATACGATGAGATATTTAAAACATTTGTTGCCAGAGCTCCCCAACTGATGAGATGCGCTGTATAGTCTAATACTATAGGACAGCCTAAATGGGAGTATTTTTGTTGTTAACCTCACACTATGCAGAAAGGTAATAATGACAATAGGGAAAGCTAGAATGATCATAGGCCTACCAGTATACTGTCTTCCTATGATTATTTATGGAGAATGTAGCTGCTACAGTATAGTGGAATGATGTGAAGGATTCACTGGCATCTCTGAAGCCCACAACAACTACCTCTGGCCTCGCCTGCTCTTAAAGGGGTAGGGCATTTCTTCGGACATACGTACAGCATGGTGGCTAAAGTTACTGTAAGTAATATTGATGCGTGTACATTAGCTCAGTCTACAATCATGTTGAAAAAGTCCCAGTGAGGCTCACAGTGTGTCAGATAATAATTAAGAGGACCCAACAAATGGAGTCCCACCAACACATTTAAAACACCTGCAGCGGAATACAGCATAATGTGTCTCTAATGCTTGACTGATCTATTAAACCCCTTTGTGTCAAGGAACTATTCTCTTTTTCAATAGGTCTGTGATACCGAGAGGTGTGAGAAGAGAGGCTACACTAAAGATGATGCATCCTGTTGGGGATAGTTCAATCGAACGCTGTGCTGTGGTTCAAAATGCTTTTGTTAACAGGCCACATTTGCTGCTGTTTGTCTAACATAAAACAGCATACTGTAGATAGTGTGATTTACTCATTTGTAGTTCTATTGATGAATGAGCATTAGCTGAGATGTCATATGCTGTGGTTAGAGATGCACAAGTGCACCACAGCATATGACATCTCAGCTAATGCTCATTCATCAATAGAACTACAAATGAGTAATCGAGCATCTACAGTATGTTCAAAAAAATAATTTGGAACCACTTAATTTAAGTACCGTTGTCCAACCCCCATCTGGTTTGCCTGTTTGGGCCTGCTGCTCCACCAGTCACCCCAAGTGTAAAAGACTAAACTGTAGCTTTTAGTAACAGCAGCAGATGCTGCCTTGCTCCTGGTTACCATCTATAATTAATGGACTGGTGCTGCTGGTCCTTGTTCTGTTTCTAAACTAACCCCCAGTAAACCATGTGGCCATTACAGCCCTACAATAGTCAACACCCAAGAGGATGGATATGGCCAAGAGCAGCTCTCAGTCAGTTACCAGACACCATCACTGGAAAAATAGTGAACAAGTAAATGAAGGATTATTTTCACCCTGGCTGCTCAATGATTTATTTGTTTGTATGTTTCACATTTAGAAGAATCATTGCTCACTATTATTGGGACTAACACAGACTATTCCTGTCAGTAATGTGTCCTCCACATGAGAATTGATTTGATTATTGATTAAGTTGTCCACAGCCGGTAAAAAGCGTGAATGGATCAATACCCATTTTGATGAGTAAGAGCGACAAGCTCCCTCTTTTATGTTTTAGAAAGGCTGCACTTGTATGCCACAACACAACTTCACTTATGTAGACACTCCCCACTCCAATAATGACAGGCTCTCATGTTTGCCGGTGAAAAAGCCATTACATACAGGTTGTAAATGTGTTGGAATTTAAAGTGCTTCTATAAACTATAACATAGGTATATCATTGTATTAGGGCTCAGTTGATTCATTCCATGATGATTACATATGCTCGATGCCCAACCTTTCCACACCTGCCTGTTCAGCAAGCCCAACAGGAAACCCATCCAACAGTTGCTAAAGTAGTTCATTAGCAAAGGGTGATAGTTGTTCTCAAATATTTCCTTGTGAACTTTGTCTACAATTGAAAAATATAGGCAACAATGTTATTGCTGCTAATTGCACAACATTCAGTGTTTTTACACCCACTCAGTGGAAAGTTAAAGGCTAACAGATCTGGCTGGCACAGAATCAAGGACAATGTCAGGTGAAAGTCCAACTTTTACAATAAGTGCTATGCATCATGATAAGCAGTGTCGTGTTAGGCTATAATAAAGTGACTGATGTTTGGGCATCACGGGGTGATAATGACCAAAATAGCAAGCGTGAATGGCCCTACGTATCTAGGCTGACAGGATGAGTGGACCACGGCCTTAGCTGGAAGGTCTCCGAGAAAAGATGGGTGAGACCGCAGATACTCAAGAAAGACTGAGGTGACACACATGTTTGCAGACACATTCAATGAAGAAGAAGAAGAAGAAGAAGAAGGGAGGGGATGAAGTGAAACATTAATTAATTGATCAAAGCAGGGATTCAGGATATACGATATTACACATCTGCATGTGAAGAATGATTTGTTTGTCAGTGATCTCTATGATCAAGTCGACTTCACAAATGTCATTTAGGCCTATGAATCCATGCATCATAACATGACCTTTGCCCCCGCCAAAAACAGTCAGACATGGGGAAAATTGTGAAATATACATGGCTCAGCTTTGACTATTCTATGGATGCCAAACAATGAACCCAAAATCAAAGGCAAAATACCATATTTTGCCTGTGGCCCCAGTCGTTACTAAAAAGCATTATAATCATAGCTGTTAGGCCTGCTAACATCTGCATGATTATAGCAGCCATGATGCTCATCAGTAGCACTATTATTATCATGGTCAGGTACATGGATATTATAGGATAGAGTTCCAGCATCCAGCTGAGTCTCAGTATCGATTGGGAAAGATCAAGGCTCAGCAGAGGCGCATGGCCCCTTCGCTTGTCTACACTCCCAAGCCGAGCTGTCACACATGACCTAACAGCCCATACAAACAACATCACTTCATCCTAACGTCTCAGTGTTAAACAAAATTAAAATCAAATGAAATCATCCGTTCACTTTCACTTACCGATTCCGGGGGCGGAGTAGATGAAATACAATGCGGAGGTGGACAGTGAAAAAAGGAATAAAAGCCCAAGGAATGACCTTCTCCGGAACCGCAAATGTGTCGGCATTATACAGGCAGCAAGCGCACACAGACAATGTTTGCGTATCTTCAACGATGATAGACCAGTTTCGATGTGTCCAGATGCAGAAACCAGTGTCCGCGGACAGCCGAGGTTCAATGGAGCCGAGTGGAGTGGCCGGGTCTGCGGCAGCGATGAGGAGCCAGGCGACGAGGAAGTCAGTCAGTCTTTTTTTTTTTTCCCCGAGGCAGGTCGAGCGCAGGAGAAGACCTCCAGTCTTCAATCAAGACATTCAAATCTCATTCCTGGGCGGATGGTTACGATTTGAGTTGCGGGTGTGTCTCCGATGTCGAAACAGCTGACAATGATAGCGCAGTTTAACCTGGCCTTGCTGTTTTCAGTGAGAGACCATCATTTGGCTCACACACTACGTCGGTGATGGTGTTCGGCCGCTCCTGCGCTTTGCCTGCCTGCCTACTAGCTCTATGAATGGGGCTGCTGCCTGTCCGCAAAATGAGCAATACCTAAAGTGGGCGTTAACGGTACCTAACAAAACAAGTACGTGCCCACAACGTTAACAACGTAACCTGGCGAAGAACAATTCAGGGAAACGTAACACTTTGGCAACCGTCGCGACTTCGTCAACGTTATGGCATATGGCATGATCATAAGCTAGCTATTTAGCTTAACAGGATTCACACAGCATAGGGTCTGAATATGACTAATTAAAGCATGAATTTCCAGCTCAGTCATTTATCTGCAGTTTTACTCTGAAACAGAATGTAAGGGGGTGGGGCAACAATACTCATAATGATATGATGATATTATAATAATAATAATAATATCCTAGATATAAGCAATGATACCTACGTTTTTATTTTTAAATCAAAAATATTCACCATTACTTATTGTTGCTTTGGTAAAATGGTGTCTGTTTCATAATGAAAACCGCTTCTCCTAAAAATGATTTATATATATTTTTGTAATAATCTAAAGCAGGGATACTGGATTTGCTTTGCCCAGGATCCACTTTTGCTAAATGACAAGAGGCCAGGGGCCAGTTAAGACATCCGGGGTTTAGCCCATACCTCTGTTAGGGGGTCCCTTTGAATATTTTTTATAAAAACAAATGTGAATCAATTTTTGAATTAGAAAATGGTCGGCAGGCCATTTTCTAATCTCTTATCGTGGGCCACATTTGGCCTGCAGGCCGTAAATTGAGTATCACTGATCTAAACTAACCATTAGGTAATGTTGGAGTGAATTCCCTTGCTATACCAGGACCTGCACATATATCACGATGACAGAAAAGAAAGGAGATCAAAAACAGGGAGCTGGAAAAGGTTTAAAACCAGTTTACACACGTGTGTTTTGTAAGAGGAAGAGAAGAGAGCACACATGTTGATATGAGTAAAGCAGATTTGGCCCAGCCATTTCTGTGGGCGGGCCTGATCATGATGGTTATAATGTCCAGTTTTGTTGAAAATATATATTGTGTGTGTGTGTGTGTGTGTGTGTGTGTGTGTGGTTCTAGTAAACTCTAGGACGTTTCTAATATGTTGTCCTCCCCAATTACATGACCATAAAGCTGAATCAACAACTCTAAAACAGTTTCAATAAGAATATGTACAAAATGATCAAAATGATAAGCAATGTTATCCAGACAATGATGCATCTAAGGTAGGGGTTTTATAATATATGAGCTGCAATCTGGCTATGTGTATGATTTTAATCTTGGAGTATAGGTCTACTCACTCTTGCATGTCTTTAAATCAAAACCTATGTATGGTACACTTTTACATCATTTAATTTATACATTTATGTACAACTACATTTGCAACCATCTAATATGACTCCTTACAAGGTGTCAGGTGTTTTAGTGTTCTCTACATCTGCAAGTAATTTGAAGATAGTGCAGGTTACACTAAAACTACAATATCCATGTAACAGCAGGTGAACGGCTACACTACAATTGCTCATGGGAAATTGAGTCCACGAGGATAACTGAACCATCTACACTTTGTTTTAACCATTGAAAGCGTAATCTTATCTACTTTGATATAACTGTACATATATATATGTGCTTGACAATAGTTGCATCGACATGGGTCCGTTTGCTTCTTTGTTATTCTATCCATTCTGTCACGTCATACATGCACCGTAAAGACTACAATTCCCTACAAAAAAAACTCAACCAGGAAGTGATGTGTTGTCAACAGCTACATGGAGCTGTCGACATGGAACTTCCAGTCTTTTTTATCACAAAACGTTGCTTTTGGATTTAAATGCACTGGATTGAGGATGAGAGGCGTTAACCATAAAGTTGTGTTGCTGTCCTTTTTGCTGTTATATGTAAATCCGTGCGTGACAGAGCGAGCTGAGAGGGAACACTCGTTGGACCTGCGTGAGAGAGATGACCGAGGGGATGTGAACCATAAGGCTACTCCAGCTGAAAGCCAGCAAACATTAATAAAACATGAACAAGAAGATGGACACACTTCAATCGACTCACAAAAGGAAGGACAGTCTGTCAGGTTTGATGCAAAACTATTGATATTTGAATACTCTCTTCGGGGTAACTTAGCCCAATATAGCTAGCTAGCAATAGCTTCACAATGTTAGCAATGTTACTAAGCATGTTTCCAATGTAGCGTTACTCCAATCTAGCTAACGAACAACTAAAAGACATGCTGCTGTAGTTACCTACATAAGTCCCTAAAATATTACAAAATTAAACAAAAAATTCTAAATCTAATCACAAGGTAACGTTACCTTCATTTGAGTCTCTCTAGTGTAGTCAGGTGTTATAACCCTTATGATTAACCCTGTGATTAACTGAGGTTAAGTTAAGTTGTTGTAACGTCCAAAAGTTAGTAATGTACTATAATTTCACATTATTATTATTATTATTGTTATTAATAATTATTATTATAGTAAAAGGTAATAGGATGGGTTAGGTGTAACCTCGAGGGATTCTGTTTTCAACTGAGGTATCTCTGCTTTATTATTATAAGGTTATTATCATACATTGTTCAGCAGAGCTTCAAAAATAGCATGATTTGAAAGATGTGAATGTTGAATTGAACTATCTTAATATCTAATGATTGATTTGATTTTATGCATCAAGCACAAACATGCTTGTTCTCCTGACTGTCTCAATGCAGCAAGTCCAATGACACTGATAACTACAGCAATGACACCCTCCACTCTACAACACCTGCTGTCAAGCCGACGACCCTGGCACCTCCAACTGCCAAGCCCATTCTCCCCGTGCAGACCGGGGTCAAGGCCCAAGAAGAAGAGCAGTCCAGCGGGTTGACCATATTCTTCAGCCTGCTTGTTATTGGTTGGTCTCTCTGTTGCTGCATTACTGAATATCTGTCTATCTCAGTCTTTTCTGTCTCATTTTGTGTTGCCATCTGTTATTGTCAGCATAACTCTCAGCATAAAGTCCTCGCACATATTGTTTTACAAGAGGAATATAATCTTGTTTCATTCTGAGCATGCACTATAGGGAGGAAAAAGAAAATTAACCCACAGTGAGAAAAATTGGTCATTCTGGTTCACGCAATATACATAACTTGGAACTCATGTAGCTAATAATGGAGGAAAAATTTACAGACAATATAGTGTTTCATTAAATCAGATGCGTGGCTGGTGATTCATGATGAGGGAAGTGGATAAAGGAAAGGATGTGACTACACATAAAAAAAACATACAACAGTATGTGTAAGGTCATTAGGAGCTTCTTCAGACACAAAGTGCACATTATGCACTTAAATTGACTGCAGGTTAAGTCACATGCTTACCACTGTAAGAACTGAAGTTCCAAGGAAGTGGCATAAATCATGCATGAGGTTACCAATTTGACTCATTCTTTTTGTATACACATGAGCGTGTTGTTGAGTCTTGAACCGAATTTTTCGACATAGCAAACATTTGATTAGTTGAGAGAAACACAGCATGCAGAAAATCAGAGTCATTAGTCTTCCAAAGTTAATGCCATCACATCAGTGATTTGACTGAGATGGTATAAATCAATAAATGAGAGGCCACGTCAAAGTACAATATAGAAACTACACATTAGTCCTAAATCATTCACGGAACCCATCTGCTATTGGTCTGACGACGATAAGCCTCTGGGGGCTAGGGGCAATATTTCCGGGGTTCTAGTGTAGCCAGAGGATATCAGGGCCAAGGCTTCCTCTTCCGTGCACCGGTCAATTCTTCACAGTCCGATTAGCAACTTGAGACACAAGACTGGAGTTGGAGTTTAAAGACTATGTCTATGAGTGGATTGTTTCACAAGTGGCGAGTTAACAAGCTAATTTTAGAGGTTGCATTTCTTCTGATGCGTTCAGCCTCTTCTGCTCCCCACATTGACCGTTTACCTGCATTCAACCAAAGCTTGCTCAAATGTGATTGGTCAATACTACTTGGACTAGCACGGAAGCCTTCGCGCTTCCGACAACAAAATATTGTCCTTTTGTGCTGCATTCGTATGCAGAATCTGTTTATAGAGATAGCATTTAGGGGAAACCATATTAACATTATGTACCTCTATGTATTTTAACCTGAATTTAACATCTCCCTTATGACAAAACAGTCCGGCTTTGATGAATCGACCTCTGCTGTCTTCAGTGTTTCACACACTGTGTCTTATGATCATCTCCGTTTGCATAAAGTATCTGCAAGGACCAATATGTGAATTCAAGTATCCTTTTAGATTTTTCAATGAGATGAAATAAAGTCAGAGTTATGATTTTTCATAGACATCCCTGTCCAGTCTACCGAAGTTTCTGTCAAGGAAAGCAGCCAGAGAAAAGATGTTAACACTATATGATGTGATGGCTATTCTTGGCCTGATCCGAGTTGGTGTGACATGATGTTTTGGACATGGATGTATTTGTCCTAAATATTTATTCCGTGTTTTTTGCTCTCCCCATTCACCCCAGGTATCTGCATCATATTGGTGCACCTGCTTTTCAAGTTCAAACTGCATTTTCTTCCAGAAAGTGTGGCTGTTGTCTCCCTTGGTGAGTACTTCTTACGTAACATGTTGCTTGGCACAGGCTGGGTCTAGGAATGTACAATGTTCCTGTATTTTAGAGCCTTCAAGGAAATCCTGTTTTTTTTTTTTTTTTTTTTTTTTTTTAAAGGCAGGGCAACTAATGTTTTCCATTAATTAACTAGGCTGATTTGGGAGTTTTCCAGAATACTCCACTTTTGCTTATTTTTTTTGAGAGCAGGAAGAATGAAATAATGATAATGATAATAATAAGTTGATGCATGTTTTCATGTACACGTACATCTTTTACTCTCACCGCTCTTCCTTGTGTTTTCACTCCTACACATATTGTCTGTCATATAAACTTTACTAAATACTAAACTAAAATAATTTGTCATCCAAATCAAATGTGTGTCTTTTAAGATGAGCAAAGGCTATCCCAATGGTATCTTTTTACAACAAAGCACTTCCTAAATCTTGGATAAGGTGGCCAACCTTATCCAAGATTTAGGAAGTGCTTTGTTGTAAAAAGATTTATTAGTTTCTTTGTGTGAGGTCACTTCAGTTTCATTCTACTTCCTCTAATAACTTCCATTGTCTCCCTCTCTGTTACACTCACTCAAACACACACATCTGTCTTGACCCCAAAGGCCTTTTCCTCTTGCCTAACCCGAATACTGCACATGAGACAGAGCTTGTGTCAGTGTTTGGAGCAGGGGTCTCTGCTTAAGAGAGATAACACTCTGCTTACAAATCAGGAAGGACTGCATTTCCTTCCTCATCACTTCCTCTCTCATTTACTCATTGTGTGTTTTCCTCTGCACTGTCTCCCTCCATCTGCCTGGATATCTGGGTCGTACACAATGATTTGATGCTTATGCAAAAAACAATAAATTCCACCTTCTCTGCGTGTCTGTCTGTGTGTCTGTCTCTGTCTCTCTCTCTCTCTGCCCTTTACAGATCTTCGTGTTGTGTTATTGTTCTGCTATATACGATGGCCCTTTTACACTATTCTTGTCTAATTTATCCCTTTTATCCGTCTCTTTTTGTTTTAACCACTAAAATAGCACTTTGCCTCACATTTGAACTCCATCTGTATTCTGGTTGTATTGACATTTTCATATGAAGTAGTAAAATATTCAAACAGTGGTACTGCTTTTCGTTTCCCCCTGCTTTCTCCAGGGATTCTAATGGGAGGCATCATTAAGATCATTGAGTTCCAGGAACTGGCCAACTGGAAGGTATAGTTGGACTCCTTGTTCACACCCTGCTTCACAGCTCTTTATGTCTACACTTCACTGACCACCATTCTTGTTCAGTTACACACAATTAATGGGGCTCAGTTTCGGTTGAATTTATTTAGCATGAGGCAAAACAACCACATTCCACCACACGCATATAAACAAAATGCAAACACACATATGAAATGCATGGCAACGAGAGGGTGGTGGACAAACGGCTGCGTTGCTTAAGTGTTTGCTTATTGAAAACATAATGCATCAAGCCCAGAGTATATCACTGCATTTCCCAGTTCTTATGATGCAATTTATCCCACAGCAACTTCTCCGGGAATTCCCCACCCACCCCCAACCCAATAAACATCTGCCGTCCCCGTGCTGCAGATTTTCATCTCTCTTTCTGTACCGTTCATTCATTTCCTGGCCACTGTTTTTGTCACCAATCTCATCTTTCCATCTCCCCTCTGTTACCTACCCATAGTTCCACAAAAAGTGCTTGCTATCTTTCCCTTTTGTGTCCCTATGAGCCCTCCTTTTTTCTCCTGGTTCTCACAGCCTTTAATTAACATTCCTTGTTCTCTGCCAGTGAGTGGGAGGACGAATAAACGAGAGAGAGAGAGAGAGAGAGATGCAGAGGGGGGGGGGGCAGAAAAGAGGACAGGTTGTGTCAATGTTTCTTGCACACTGGGGCCCATTGTTTTTTAGCCTGGGGGCCCCAGGGTGTTGCTGAGTCATCGTCACTACTAGTAACCAGAGCCCCTGGAGCCCCTTTCCCACTTTGCCCCTGTCCTGCGAATCTCTAAACCGCTATCTCTGTGTTCACGTTTAACTCGCAGCAAGCGGACCTGCTCACCTGTCCTGATATAGTAGGCATTGGCTTCATGGCCTGTTTTTACTACACAGCTTCCTAAAAACTCTCTTAAGTAGAGTGTAACAGAGTTAGTTACACTGTGATATGCAGCAGCATCTTCGCAGGAGCATGGATTTGCTAAGTGGTTTGTCGGCCTTTGGAGACTGATGCAAATCCATTATGTCTGACCTATTTGTTTTTGAGAAAGCTCCTAAGAGCAGGATGCACCATGTAACCTGTTCAGTGAGTAACACAGCCAGTGGCTAAAGTGTCATTCTGTCAGCATAATTTTTTCCAACTACAACTCTTCTGAAATTGTGCATACTCACAATGCATGTTGGACCACCACGGTCAATGGAATGCATCTGTCTTTCTTTTAAAAAAATAAAATAAAAAATGTGCAGGGTTAAACCGGATGTGTCCTCGGGCTTTTAGCTACCTTTTTTTATTTTTTTTAAAAATGTTTTAAAGGCTTTAATGCTGCGCCATCTCCTCCAACTAGCATGTTTCTAAAGATGGCCCACTTGGCTAATCTAGCAAGCCTCCGGGAATGCCCAACAAACCACCAAGGGTGTACAAACCCCTCAGGCTCGGCATCCTGTCATCTCTGGCTTTACCCTCGCCTTCCACCACCACTCTGCTTTTTTTTTGCTTTTTGCTACCAACCTCTCTATTTCCAGTCCTCTCCTATCCAGCACATGGAGAGAAGCTTTTACTGTTCACTGCTTTTCCTTTTCTCTCATCTGCCCATCTCCTTCCCCTGTGCTCTGACACAGATTGAAGAAGAAATAGCATGCTGGTAGGAAGTAACGCGCTAGCAGCAATGTGTCTCCTAGGCAAAGCACAGAGAGACATACATAGGTGATTATATTTGCATCTACAGTGTACTCTAGGTAATAATTTAGTTTTCTCTCTGTACTGTATTATATTTCCTCATTTTTCCTCACTGGCTGCAGTGGTGTGTTTTAGGCCCCAAAGGGGAAGCATATACTTTTATCAGATCTCTCCCACGCCGTGGAGACAGGGACACAGGGAGAACAGTTTTAATTGTGGTTCCAGGGGCCTTTTTCCCATGTAGTGATGTCACTGTGTGTCAAAGCTGAGCCTCCGGGGAGCCTGTACTCTGAACGAAGGTCTCTCCATCGTTCCCGCTCATATTTTTCTGTTCTCTCTCGACCCTCTTTTAACTGTGCTCTCTTCATCTTTGGCATTCATCTTTTCTCATTTAGTTCAAGCTCTGTCTCAGCACTTCCCTAGAGTATGCCCATCCTCTGCTATCTGTTTTCATCCATTTCATCTCCCCTGCTCTTACGACATATATATACAGTATATACAGTATATACATATATAATACATAATTCAGTGTTTCTGAAATGTCATTACGCCTTCTCAGACTACATCTTGAGGTCAATCTTGTGCATTCTGAACAAAAAAATTGTGCTGAATTAGTTAATCACCAGTAATTAAATCGCAGACAATTTTGATAATTGATAAATCCTTTGAGTTCCAAAAATTAGCTGGTTTTAATTTCGTCAATGTGATGATTTGCTGCTTAGTTTTATATCAATGTTAATTGAATATCTTCCGGATTTGGACTGTTTGCTGGGCACAACAACCAATTTGAAGACGTCAGCTTGGGCTCTGGGAAATTGTATTGGACATTGTATCAACTGAGTGATTAATCAGTTAATCGAAAATGTAATTAACGGCTCCATTAACAATCATGTTTCCCCTTAATTGAAGCCCTACTAAAGTCTCTCATCAACAAATAATGCAAAGCACTAACTTGCTGACATCTGCCTATTTAATTCTGTAGATGTGCATACGTCTGTGTGTGCTCGCTCAGTCATGAACATGCATGCATGCATTAATGCCGAAGTACAGCTGTAGATGTCAGATTGTACTGCATGCATGTTATACCTTCTTGTGTCTCGGGTGTTAATAGTTATTCCTGACCTTTCATCTGCCTTTAAGGGTAGAATTCAGCCAGAGATAAATGTCAAAAAAAGATGATGATCTGGGCTGTTGGCCTTCTTTTCCTGAAATTTGAATGCGTTATAAGAGAAAGTAAGCAGGGGCCTAACCTTTTCCTCCGGCATACATCCTGTATAGGCTGTCCTCTTTACCTGACCTATTTTCAAGAGCTGTGAGAATAGTGTAAGTTGATGTTGTCAAATGTATCATTAGAGCCAATGTTACCATCTTGACAGCCAAAAGTTACAGTACAGTCATTTAAATGAAAGAAAATAGGCTGTGGTATTGTCTCAGCATGATGTGCCAATCACATAATGCTCATCTGAGTCATAGCCCTGAATACTTGGTTGGATGATGAAATAATAGTTAACGTGAATTCCAGAGATTGTGAAACGAGCCAGGTCATCCTGCTTTTGATCAATTCCCAACACTTATGGACCAGTTAATTTCACCAGTCACACTGTTTTCAAATGTTGGCAATGTAAGTTAAATAATTGATAATTGTAGATTAAAACTGTGCTTGT
Source organism: Bovichtus diacanthus (assembly GCA_943590825.1). Lineage (NCBI taxonomy): Eukaryota > Metazoa > Chordata > Actinopteri > Perciformes > Bovichtidae > Bovichtus > Bovichtus diacanthus. Next base: position 41,393 of record CALSBV010012228.1, on the reverse strand, counting down.
CAGAAGAGAGTGAATCATGCTCTTATCTGGCTCACCGCTCAACAGTTATTTATTGCTAACCTAGAGCAAACCATATCTCTGCAGTGTTTACAGAATACATAGATGCTTTTTTTTTTTTCAAGTAATTGTCTTGCTATCCATCTGCTTGTGGGTTTATTGGGGTCGAGAGTCCGCCTAAACCAGCTGTCAAAACTGGCTCCCATAATACAATGAGAGAGATTGTTGACTGGATAGAGTAAATATGGGCCTGCCCTCTTCCATCTTTCTGAAAGGCACAACTGCAGTGTCTGACATGTCCCAGAAATAGATCTTCCCTATGAACATTCACTAATGCATACCGTAAATGTACTTTTACATTACTAACATAGATTATGCACAGAACACAGTCACACACACACACAAACTGGCTTACACAAGAACACATGGCGCATCATGCACAGACACATGGGCAGCCAGAGCGTAATGCACGGGCACATGATGCCTACGCCTGATCTTGGAGGCTGGCCCATTTATCTGAAAAGCAACAATGATTTCATTATATCCCTGAAATATTTAGCGTGCTATGGTCACTGGGTTACTTTCTCTCTCTCTCTCTCTCGCTTTGTTTAGTATTAAAAAAGCATATAAAGGTATCAATGTGTCCTTTTACAGCATGTGTGCAAGAAAGAGTATGTCAGTAATAGTAGTGTTTGAATGCATGAGTTGGCTGGCTGGCGTTCAGCTCATGATCAATGAGTCATCAGTCAGATGAATAGTAGGGAATATTTGTTGAGGATTGCATAATAACCATAAGCAAATTTTATTATTCACCCACACACACATCATTTCCTCATCAACGGTACTGATTAGCATCAGCATTGTAGGCTCATTCAAAAAACATGTGAAACATGACAGAATGTGTATCCTACAAATCTTTTTTTTTTTGTAAATAAGTAATTTGTCCAATTAAAAATATTTCCGGTTGACTGTACTTTGTAATTTATTTAATCTGAATGGATATTTTAATGTGTTTGCCACTCGCAACTCCTAGCTAGTTGGACTTGGCATTTTCCCTTTACTGCTACAATTTCTTACTGTTTTGTTAGAGTGAAACCAAGGTTAGCCAAGCCAAGGTTAGAATCACTTGTGTGTCTGTCACCTCACCACTGCTCACTTATTACTGTGTCTTGTATGTAACTTTGTCTCGGTCCTTCTCTAAAAGGAGGAGGAAATGTTCCGACCCAACATGTTCTTCCTATTGCTCCTGCCGCCCATCATCTTTGAATCTGGATACTCTTTACATAAGGTATGAATTTACACGGCTCAGGCTGTAAAATAAGGCATGACACATTGTGAATGTGGTGTACTTCCAAATGCAAACCAGCATATGCAATTTATATTCTATGCCAAATCATTTGGCTAACAGTTTACAAATGAACATTGTCCAGATGTGTAGAGTAAGAATCATAGCCACAGTTAGAAAAAATAACAACAATTACAAAAATGTAAAATAAGTGCTAAAACTTTTTTAGTACTTTGCAGCACTATACAATTTGCAGTAAATTAAGAAACAAATGAACATTGTCCAGATGTGTAGAGCAAGAATCATAGCCACAGTAAGAAAAATCCTTTTTTATAACTTTTTTAGTACTTTTATTGTACTTTGCAGCACTATACAATAAAGTAAATTGCAGTAAATTAAGACAAAAATGAACAGGGAGCTACAGTAAGTAGGCTCTAACTTTGCTTTGCCTCAGGCTGGCTACGCCATGAAAGCAGAAGAGCATAAGAAGCTCTCTGTCAGATATGTTTTTTTGTATTGTCACGATTGTCTGTCTGAGGTTAGGAAATGACTTGGCAAATGCAAATAGGTGACTCATAACATTATATTATTTATAGACACAGCCTGCTCCATTACTCACAATGAAATTATTATTATTTTTCTCTGTACCTGTACGGTGTCCTACCTTTTCATTTTAATGCTTGCTACAGGTTATGTAACACCATGTAACTTTGTAACTTCAAATGTCATGCTACTGGAACCCATTCACACTTAAGCTTTGTGTCCATGTTTGTTCAGGGTAACTTCTTCCAGAACATTGGCTCCATTACTCTCTTTGCTGTGTTCGGCACAGCTATCTCTGCCTTCATAGTCGGAGGAGGTATCTATTTCCTTGGGCAGGTGAGGATCGTAGTAGTATCTGTCGACAACTCTGCCATTGCCAGGGCCTGTTAAGAGAAAGAGTGTGAACTTGTTGACATACCTTGACTTGAATGTATCCACTGTTCCTCTTTGGCTTTCTGGGAACGGCTTGGTAATACAAAGAGTACTTGCAAATTCCTTTTGTTATGTCTTTTATCTCATTATTACGAATAATTGTTGGGTTCACTATGGATTTTGACACAACCAGATCTCCTTGTTGCCACTCTTAACAACGTGTGCGTCTGTGTCTTGCTTTTTCTCAGGCTGACGTGATCTATAAGATGTCAATGACTGATAGGTGAGTGTTAGTGTGCCATTTAAAACTAGCATTATGTGTTCCTGCGTTCCTGTATCAGAATAGCAGAAAAACATCTAGGGATTTAACTTTTGTAATACCAGGCTTTTCACTTTTATATAAAAAACTAAAAAAACTAAAAAAAAAAAAAACTAAAACCTTTTTGTCCAAAATGACTTCAAGGGAAATTGGATATTAGTATTTCATAATAGCAACACTCACTTACTTGTTCAGTTCTAGACGGTGGGATAATCCGGCTTCCCGAGATGACTCGCACACAAGCAGTATGCTACTTGGGTTCATGCAGCGCTTTTGCCTGCTCATTTCCTTCACCAAGGAGGAAATATTTCTAGTCCCATTGGTCTCTCTGTTTATATTTGTTAGCAGGATATCTCGGAAACTGCTTAACCGATTTAAATGACGGGGGAATTCAGAACATGAGCTAAGAAAGACGCCTACCGTATTTGTGCACTTATTTTTCCCCACGGATTTTCTGCTATTTTTGAATTTGAAACAAAACAGTCTCTTAAACACTCCTCTCCTACAGTAATGTAAATCCACATTTTGGGCTTGATTTACAGTATGTGGATTACCATGAAAAAGTTAATTCATTTAGTTTTAGTTTGCTTATAATTTGCACAAGTTACGAAAAGCATAATACGTAAAATGGAGTGAGCCTTCAGAGACATCGACAAAAAAACCCCAATACATCTAAAATTAAATTAGTTTTTGCTTTTAGTGTATGACGTTTCATAGTGCTTTCCGAGAAACGTTTACCAAATCGTACACAGACTGCTATAACTCTTGAATGACTTTAATGGCCGAATGAATTTGATCCAGATTTAGAAGAGACATCCACCCTGATACCTAATATTCTGGGAAATTATTTTAGCATTCCTTTAAAAATCATGGAACTTATTAAAATATCAATTTGTAGGGTTGTGCCGCCTGAGCGAAAACATGTGCTTCCTTGTTTGTGACACATTTCCTCTCCGCCTCCTTCTGACCTTGGACATTCACAAGTTGTGTTCTTTTGTTGCCCATATGTGTTTGTTTGAAAGTGACTTATGATTACTATATATCTAATTTTCACTCCCTGGCTGTAGCTTTGCCTTTGGCTCACTGATCTCAGCTGTGGACCCTGTAGCTACCATCGCCATCTTTAATGCCCTCAACGTGGACCCGGTCCTCAACATGCTGGTGTTCGGTGAGAGCATCCTCAATGACGCAGTTTCCATTGTCCTCACAAAGTAAGAGTCTCTATCTACTCCCTCAAGGCTTGTTTATTCTCCGGGGTAAACAAAATGATAAATTTGCCCATGCATGATATTCACACAGCTTTTCACCATCAGCAACCCTAAAGGTTTAGTAGACAAACATAGGATTTACAATTCAGTTTACTTTTCTGCACCTCAAAAGTTCCCCCACACAGTCTCTCAAAAGTTCTTGGAGCCAAAAGAAAATCTTAAATAGCAGGATGAAGAAATGTGGCCATGGTTTTCAATATTTTTAATCTTTATTTCATCACCTGCTACTGTGAAGAATTACTGTACAGTATATTCACCTCAGGGTTCAATTATCCGTTCTATTGCAGTAACCACCCTACTAAACACTTACACAAACAGTGACATACCGGTTCCTCAGCACTGTAAATGTCAGCTGAGGTGTAATGTGGAATCTTCCAACCTTTGAATCCCACCTGTTTTTTGCTTCTTAGACTATGACAGGAAGAGAGAAAAGAATCAGTGACCTATTTTCTCGGCGTTTTTATCAAAATTGTGACGTCCAAAAGCTGGGACTTAAAATGGTAATCTGACTAATCTTCACGGATAAGGATTGTTGCTAGAATGTTTTTAACAGTATCTGTATAATGCCAGAAACTTCCAGTAATGAGGGTAGATATTTAGTATCACTATCTTAGAATTGCTTATGAAGATTCCCCTGTATCAACAGATGGGGGCCACACACGCACACCACCTAAATCTTGTCAGACAAGTTTGACGGAAACCGACAGTTGTCAGGATTCCTTTGTTTGTCTGCATTACTGTCATCTTATCTGCTGTCTCTGTACTCACTATTTAGCTGCCTTATCTCCTCTACTCACAACCAGCTAAATGTGCAAAGTGATCTCAAGTGTCGGCATGCCCCTGTGGAGTAAATGAATGTATGAATAATGGAGAGGCTGAACAGCCCTGGCAGTTTGCTTGTTGTTAGCACCTCACAGACTGGCTTTCTTAGAAAGCTACTTTACAGTTTGTCCCAGTTGTTTACAACAGCAACGTAGCTAATACCTTTGCTTGGGAGCTTGTTAATAAGCATTAAAATCTGATTATTAATTACCCTATGTTGCCTGGCTGTTTGTGTGGATAACGCAATATAATAAAAAGGATTAAAATGTTTACAATTAAATAGATTTGTCTGCGTTCCTACTACATCAAGAACTATAAAACATCCAAAATGCATTTTTTTGTGACGCAAACATGATGATGAATCCTTTTCACCCAACTAAGTTAAAGTCCGAAGAAAAAGAACGGATCAGACAGCTTTATCTGCCAAGAAACATATTAAAGATGCTTTTGAGTTATCATTGTGCAATAAAATGTCTAAATGTGCCCAAAAGTCACGCTACTCTTTTAAAATGCACGTTTTACATTCAAAAACAAATGATTGTGGCTCAGATAGTATTCAAATATTTGCCGTGTGTGGCCAAATATCACAATATATTCCTTCATGTCACTATGCCTGTTAATTCACACAGCCGACCTCTGTTTACAAAACAGCATTTTGATGGAGGATTTCAAATTCTGCACACACTCTAATCTCACCCACAATCTCTCATATGTGTGAGTTTGTAGTATTCAATGTTGGTGTTTTTCTGCCCTCCATGGTCAGATGGAGGTATTACAACACAGGACTAGTAACTGTAATATTGTGGCTTCATTTGTCTTTCAGCACGGCAGAGGGGTGCTTTTCCCGCTCAGACAACTCCATGGTAACAGGCTGGGAGACTTTTTTGCAAGCGTTGGGTTATTTCCTTAAAATGTTTTTTGGTTCTGCTGCGTTAGGAACCCTCACTGGACTCATCTCGGCTCTTGTATCCAGACTCATTTAGTGTGTGTGTGTGCGTGCGTGCGTGTTAAACTCCTGTGTGTGTTTTAAATCTTGTTTAAATTCCCTAACTCACTGATTAGTTTCTAAAACACTTTGATCTGAGGAAGACTCCTTCACTGGAGTTTGGTATGATGATCATCTTTGCGTACCTTCCCTATGGCCTGGCAGAAGGCATAAAACTGTCTGGTGGGTGCACACATACACAGGCACATACTCTTCCATGCATGCCTAACTAAGATTTTTTATGTTTGACTTTATACGACTTTTTAAAATGTCATTTTTTCTCTCCACCTACAGGAATAATGTCCATCCTGTTTGCGGGAATTGTGATGTCTCACTACACCCATCACAACTTGTCTCCTGTCACCCAGATCCTCATGCAGCAGACACTGCGCACAATGGCCTTCATGTGTGGTCAGTGAATTCTGTCTTTTCCCCCCAATTCCCCCTTTGGTTTTATTTTACAATAAGTTCTCAACATTCGTTTTTCAATTGTTCTCTCCAGAGACATGTGTGTTTGCCTTCCTTGGCCTATCAATCTTCAGCTTCCCTCATAACTTTGAAATATCCTTCGTCATCTGGTGCATAGTAAGTGCTCATGCATTTTTTAAATGTTATCTGAATGTTAATGTTGATTTAACTCCTGGAGATCCTCCCCAGGATTGTCAGTGTGACAGCTGTTGTTCTCTCTATAGGTCCTGGTTCTTCTCGGCCGAGCAGTGAACATTTTCCCTCTGTCATTCCTGCTCAACTTTTTCAGAGACCACAAGATCACACCCAAAATGATGTTCATCATGTGGTTTAGTGGTGAGATGAACCTTTTGTCTAATGTGTCACAAGAATGACAGGCAGTCGGCTATTTGTTAGTGTCTAAACCTTTTATCACTGCTGTAACATAGTGTGCATGTCTC
>CALSBV010012228.1:13152-34494 GCA_943590825.1 Bovichtus diacanthus | reverse complement strand
AAATTCCTAGTGCACAAGTTATAGTGCAAAATGATGTCATTTGGCAAGGGGAAAAAATGTAAACTGCCAAAAATGCCTCAACAAGATATTTTATTTCAAATCAAAACTTCTCACAATATGAACAAAAACTGAACATTAAGAGCTTCAGCAAATTAGATTTTGCTGAGGATCTACTTCATTCTAAGATGTGGTATTTTGTCTACTCAACTTCTTCATAGCTATATCTAAAATCCATATTTCCGTAAATGTGTTTATTGTTGCATGTGTGTAATGTGTGTCTCACAGGACTTGTTACATGGCCGGATCCAGATGAAGACTTTGACCAACAAGTGGTACGAAGAAGTTCGGCAGGGACCTTCAGGCTCTGAGGATGACGAGGATGAAGCAGAACTTCTGTAAACTGAAAAAACATTTTCCATTTGTGCGTGCGTACATGGATGTGCATTTTTTGTGCACAGTGATTCTGGAATGTGTCACATTACAGTGGAGTTAAACTGGATTTGAAAATTGTAACACTGGAAGCAAGAAAAGACACATCTGTGAAATTATATTTCTCATATAAATGCCATATTGTTACTTGCTAAAGAAACATGGGAAGTTTTGTTGATCCCGATAACCCTTTCCCAGATGTTTCTTTCATAGCGGTTTAGGTCTGAAGGGAAGACGGCAGGGAAGCCTAGAGGGACATTTTCTATGTAAAGCAATACTAGAGCACCTTCTCACTTTTCCTCTCCACTTTTGTACTGCTCTCGTCTATATGGCAATAGTTAATTTAAGGTCTACTGGAAGTTTTTTTTTTTTTGTCTCTGGAAGGTGTGAGATTTGTAATAAGCCACTGCTTGCTGCTTTGAATAACTTCATGTTAAACTAGATTTCATTCTCTCCCGGCTTCTACATTTGTTTGCATTAATGATTCTGACTTAACACATACATTCATACATATGTAATGAAGATAAAATTAAATACCAGAAGTGACACCCTCCAGCAAGGAAGCAAATAAAGAAATGCAGGGGAGGTAAAACTAATGAAACAAATCATTTTGAAAACATTAAACACCTAGCTTACAGGAGAATGCTCCAGAAAATTGGAAATTGCTTTCATTTACAATCATGGATCCAGGTTGGTTTGCCTAAATTAACTTTTCTGTGTTTATTTTCCACCTCTGGCGAGGCTCATGCCACTACTTTGTGTATAAAATAGAACTTGAAATGTTGCTTTTGTGATTTTTCACTATGGATTCTTAATGAAGATAGGCACCAATGAATGTTTGGGTAACTGGGAATAGTGTCTTGTGAATGTTTTTTCTATTTATTTATCAAATATTTATGTGTTGTTTGTTGGATAAAAGCTTTTATACAAGCTCTATGAGCGCTGCAGAATTAATAAGAAAAAAATCTATAATAAAAATATTGACATCCTATATGTTCTATGAGTTGTCTTTTACAATTTAATTAAATGCATTCTAACAGTTACTACTTTTTTAGATACATTAAGTATTTTAAAACATAAAAACTCTTTTAAGGGGACTTTAAACCAATAGATACATCACTGTAATGCATTTGGATAAATAAACCTTAGCTAATTTATAACACAAACCTGAATAAATGGGAACTGCAAATCACCTGAACAAGTCTACAATTCATAAGCGCAAAGATAAAATATATCCAAGACGGCCTAAATAAAATTGGATGTAGTTAATAAAAGCACTTAAGTACAGAAAAAGGTGAAATATAAGAAATACCAAAACTTAAATGGCCTCTTATACAATAAAATACTACGTTAAAATAAAAATAAATACTCAATGCCACCTTCATGCCATCCTACCACCTGGCGTATATTTAATATCCATGACTTCAGAAGTGTTATTCCATATTTCAATATTAGTTTCAGTGAAAAGGTCACGAGTTCCTACTCATTTCATTAGCAGCATGTGTTAATTAGTCAAGCAATTGTAAAGTGTGAGATTGTAATGACTAAGACAGAAAGCCAGACCAGTCCTTGGAGTAATTAAAATGTAAAAGGTTAATGTGTGGTCATGCTGGGGACAATATCCTGTAAGGTAAAGCTCTTGAGTCAAAACCCTGGGGAACACCAGACTGATGTATCCTTGAAACATCACGTGGGATCTTATTAGGCATATTGATGAGGAGGTGACAGTGATAAACTGGTGGAAGAAATCATATCACAGTGTCCAACTCAGTAGAGTAATTAATGTTGGCAGTGGCTCCGCACTGTATCTCAGGGCAGAGCAAGTCTGCAAGGTGAGACCAATTCAATCATTTGCAAACACATTTTCTGATTCAGACATCAGATAATTAAAAAAAATTCAGTTAGTGGGGCTGCTGCTTAAAAACACTGTTATCCAGAGTTAACTATGGAAAGTGTCATATTGGCCAACACTAACCAGCCTATAGTGAATAGACACCGCTCTGACAACATAGGGTACAGCTGACTTGCATCCAGAGGCCAGCACTTAAAGTACTATTTTTGTTTTTGTAAAGCACTTGGTGCTATGTGCTAAATATGTGCAATGATATTACTATCTTATTTGCATTGGTCTGGAAAATAGCTGTTTGTAATACAAACATACAACCAGTAGAGGGGGTCTAAATCCACAGCATTGGTCTATGAAAAATTAATAATCCCACAGAATAGTTGATGACGGTGCTACAGTATTTACTTTTTATTACCCAGTTATACCTAATAGCTCCTCCACTGTGCATGGTATATAATCCCACTGGTTTAAATGCATGTAATAGTATACAGGAGGGAAATGAGTTTCCAGTCAGTTTCTGCATGTGCAATGATAATATGTAGGAAATACTAACAGAGCTCAACGTAATGTGTAGGGAATTAATAAAGCCACTGAGCATTTATAGCTCAGCCTTCATTCACTCTTGACTGTAGCAAAGCCACTTTATTTTTTTTAAGTTTATACTATGTTGCACCTAAATCAAATATTAACACTTTTTCTGAAAGTGCAGTTTCCCTCTGTGGAGTTTCTAATAAGATAGACAGCTGGTAATACTAATACAAATATTCATCAATAATTAATATATTGTCAATGTGGTGTATCATAATCATGTTTTTTTTAGTTTTTTTTTTTTTTTAACAAAACATAAGACACATTGCCATCTTTAACAGCATTTCCATATTACGTGTAACGTATTTTAATTTCCTCTAATTTGTCATATTGCAATTGCATTTTAATACTCTGGGTCCTCCTTGTCAAGATGACATTACTTGTTTTGCAATTTACAATGTTCTTTTAGACATTAGATGGTAGATTAAGAAACAGACAGTGAGTGAATCCAGTCAGACCCTCTGCCAAATAACAAATAAAAATGTGTTGGTTGAATAAATGAGAGAACGTAATTACCATCCTGGTTTACACAGGTGTTGAATTAATATCTCGCATTGGCACGTTGAGAGCTTCTGATTATACACGTGTACTTGTATATGTGTGATGGAAATTTATTGTTAACATCAGGAGTGTGGACTACAACAGGGAATTTGACTGATTAACTCTACTTTTATCAGAGATAAGTAACTCCTCTTTGAAATCAGAAACTATCGATCTGTTGAAATGAATACCTAAGGACTCTCTGTATGTATGTATCTCGGTATGTTTTCTTTACTCAGAGTATGGCATAGTATAGTATATCACAAAAAGGCAACAAAAATGTCACAGTATATTATGTCATTAGAATGTCACAGTGTAGTATATCATAAAAAATGTTTTAAAAAAATGTGTCAAGATTCTCTTTTGTCACTAACATATTACACACTCGGCATACATGGAAGCCAAATGTCGCTCTACACACAACATAACAAAACAAAATACACTATTAAATAAAAAAGCCTTGAATTAATTGGTTAGCATAGTATATCATAAAAAATGTTGGAAAAAAAATTCATCGTAGAGTATGCCATAGTATAGTATATCATAAAAACCTAAAATAAATGTCATAGTAGAGAATGTCAAAAATGAAATTTTAATTCATAGTTAAGTATGTCACAAAAAAGCCATTAAAAATGTCATATTATAGCATGTCATAAAAAAGTCATAAAAATGTCAGAGTATGTTGTAAAAAAAGAAAGTCATTATATAGTATGCAATAAAAAGTGTTTAAAAAAAAATGTGGTACAGTATACAGTTAAGTGTAAAAATAAAAATATATAAAAAAAACAGTATAGTATTAAAAAAAAAAACATTGAAAAAATCCATAAAATGTCAAAGTATGGTATTTCATTATTAAAAAAACATTAAAATGTCATAAATGTCAATGTCATAATTAAATGTCCTAAAAAAAAGAAAGTCATTGTATAGTATGCCATAAAAAGTGTAAAAACAATCATTCAGTATAGTATGTCTAAAAAGCTATTCAAATGTTATAGTATAGTATGTAAAAAAACATATAAAAAACTTTTAAAAAACATAGTATAGTATGCCAAAAAAATCCATAAAAATTCCATAATGTAGTATGTAATAAAACATGTAAAAATTATATAAATAAATTATATAAATTTAAAGAATGTTTTTCAAGTCATGGTATAGTAATAAATGTTTTGGGACCATTTAGTAGTTAGTTAGGGTTAGGTTAGTTAGTTTTTAGGTCATTTGGTTAGTCTTAGGTGCTTTGTAGGTTGTAAATGTTACTGTATAATACATGCACATTTTCAAATCGTGTTAGTAAACATATATTTTAATTACTTTCTGTTTAGTGTCTGTGCCCTTATTCTCAAGCTTCAGATAGCTTATCAGAGTGTCCCATTTCACATACCTCCATCATGTCTTGATTGTACTCTATTTGAACTGTTTGTGAATAAAACTGAACTGAAAACTGAAAACGTGACTGTACTGCAGTAGTTCTGCACCTCAATCATACACAATCTGTGTCTTGACGGAAACAAGACGAAAGAGAGAAAACACTGTACAATGCGCAATTCTCCAATTCTCTGTTCACTGCAGGTGTCCGGCTGAAACATTCAGTAGAGCACTACAACACGATGACATACTTTACCTACAGCTACAAAAACAAGCACAGAGAATCACAGTGTGGCAAGAGGACCTGCAAACATTCAATCAGAGTGTGTGTTTTCTCTTCTCTTTTATTGGGTCATGGTTTTTCTGTTGGCACCCCCACTCTGGTTACCAGAAAAGCAAATAGAAAAACCAAAATTCCACTTTTTCGCTCATTTGTCTTACATGCTCCTTCTGAAGGCTTTGCTCAGCTATTGATCCCTTGAATCACTCGATTAATGTTCTCCGTCTCAGACATGACAAAAACAAGACTAGCACCTATTTGGAGAAATTCAGAGACATTGCTTTCCAGTAACACAGCTCACCTTTGGAGGAAAAAATGTCATCTTATGCCACTGTGTTTCACAAAAATAAAGTAAACTAATGCTGTGCATTTGAAAGGATTACTTAGTCCTCAGCGCAGGTACAATAAAGTCAACTTATTCAGGCAAAGCTGTCCCACAACTTCCAGCTACCTGCTGTGAACCTCAGAGCAGACATTTTTTTTAGAGTAGAACTACAGCCTCAAAAAGTGGCAAAACTGTAGAGTTCAGACTGAATTACAGGAATCCATGGGCCTATAGAGCAAGCACCGTGGCTTTATCCGCTGAAGTATATAGGGAAAAGTATTTTTGGGCTTAATGGCATCACAAGACGCACTGAGAAGTTGTAATTACATGATTTGGCCACTATGTCAATTTGTCTTCAAGCCGTTCCTGGGGGCTTGGGTGCAGAGCAGTTGCAATTAACGAGCCAGTGGGACATGAAGAGAGGGACTCACATTCACTCACATGCATGTGTGGACAGCCCGACTACCAAAACAAAGAACAGAGAAGCTCAGATTACAACACGCACAGAGTGTGACTTCATTCTCTGCTCAGGACACCATTATTCCAGTATATCTTTAAATGTTCTGAATTACATTACAGGTCATTTAGCGGACGCTCTTATCCAGAGCGACTTACAATGAACTAACTACAGGGACAGTCCCCCTGGAGCAACTCAGGGTTAACTGCCTTGCTCAGGAGCACAATGGTGACAGCCTGATATTGAACTCATGACCTTCTGGTGTTCCATTTGAAAGCCTGCCTACTAGACCACTAGATTACCACCACCCATGTCCCCTGAATGTTGTATAAAGAATCTTTCGAACATTTCGAGATAGGGTATTTGGCCTTTGTGGAGGCCTGTGCTCTTCTAGTGCTGTTCTAGTAATAGTAAAAGCATACACGTGTATGTACCCAGTAAGCACAGCTATGGAGTCTGAGTGTTTGGTGGAGCGGAGTACTGAGTGAATGCCCTGAAAGGATCTGCAGGGGGCTTGCAGCAGTCAGAGAGCTGGGAGGTCCAAAGCAGAACCCCTGTGTTGATTTATTGGCAAAGAAGCTCCTGCATATTTAGAGTGAGATATTTGGATTCAAACAAAGACCCAGTTTTACAGTAGCCTCAGGGTATTGATTCTAGCTTGAAAAAATAAATAATGTGATGACCGACAGAAGCAAGGGGCACACATTGTTTATAGAATGTAATTAAAAACATCAAATAATGTAGCAGAAATACCGAATCATTATCTATGTATAAATGTTTTCAGAAACTCCATATTCAACTTTTGGGCCACATGATCTAGAGCAGGGGTCCCCAACCACCGGGCCGCGGACCAGTGCCGGGCCATAGATCATTTGGCACCGGAAAGAATAAGAATAAAGAATAAAACTTTATTTTTTTTTGTGTTGGTAATATTTATTGCAAACATTTGTATGTATTTTATTATATATATTACAATGTAATAATATAAATAAATAAATAAACATAATATAAAATGGAATAATTATATTTACATTATATATGTAATAAGTAAATTATATTTTTTGCACTTTATTGTGTGTTTTGTTATGTCCATAGAAAATTGTCCTGCATGAAACCAGTCCGTGGTTCAAGAAGGTCGGGGGTCGCTGATCTAGAGGTCTAAGACCCACTGTTAAATTATTCTACTTCACAGTTTCTCAGTTTGGTTCACATGCAGGTCTGTGATGAAGTCTTTCAAGTGGTTGATGTTGGAAAGTGTGTCTGGTACTAAAGGCCCAGTCTACTTTGTTTTGAAAGGCGCCGTATAAGACATATTAATATTATTATAATTGTAATATCCTGGAGCATATCACCCTTTACGTATTTTGTTAATATTGTAAGTCATTATCTTTCCACCAAATGAAGCCTGGTGTTGGATTCTGTACACGACCTGGTCAAAGGGAGGTTTCTTCAGACCTTGCTTCTCATTTGTGTCTCCATATTGATGATGCTACAGGGTCATACCTGCTGTGCCAACCTGACTAACGTTATTTAGCTAACAGACTGACGATTAACATTTTGGTGGTAATAAGATGATAGGGTTAAGAGGCTTATGGTGGCTAACCACATTGACATTTTATTGGACATCCATCCATATGGAACATCAATAGCAGCCCCCGGTGTATTGTGTAACGGATTGAAACACAAATATCTTCGCCACCTCCCCCCGAATCACTAACATTATCCATAAACTCTGTTTTCCTGGGGCGAGACATTGTTTTTGAGGCCCGATCATTGGAGGTATTAGGTACAGGCTATATTTTCTTGATGGCGCAATAACAAGGCTAAGAGTCTGTAGCCCCACTGGTGGTTCTGTAAAGCTGCACGCACAGCAGTTATTTGATCTAAATGCCAACATCATTACGCTAACATGCTGAGGATGACAATGATAACATGCTGATGCAAAGCAGGTATAATGCGTAAAATTACAATCAGCTTAGCGTGTTATAATGCTTACACGTGTGAAGTAGCACTAAGCACACATTTCAACTGAGGTTGATGGGAATGTCATTAGTTTTGCAGGGATTTGGTCATAAACCAATCTGATGTCAATCCATCCAATGACTTAAAACTACAAATGTGCAGTGGCGCGTGACCAAAAAACGGGAGCACCAAAGCCATTACGACTTATCCTCTGAGCACCATGGCTATCTATATCAATCCAAACCAAGTAGTTTCTGTTTCTGCAAGCATGGTTAAACATTTTCAGATTTCTTTGCATAAGGTGGTGAGAATAGTGATAGTGATACGCGGATATTGTAGTTGGAGACCTTCCAGCCTGGTGAGAACATGCAGCCACAGCCACAGCTCTAACAAGCTAACTAGGTGCGTCTTGTCTGGCAGGTCGCTACTTATTCCTTCCCTGGCAGCGACAGATCAGCAGGCAGCAGCATTTATGGATAATGTATTCACTTTGAATGTCAGGAGAACATATGAACAGGCTCCAATGCGCCTCTCTGCATAATTAATTAAGCATAAGAAAATGCACAAAAGACATCTTTGTCTGTTGTGGTCGGTTAAACCACAAACCACTCAAAGCAATTTGCTTTGCTTTGCACTGCTTGCTCAGTGAGCAGCGGAAAGGAGTAGCGACATCTGTACTAAATTGGGTTAACTCGCTGAATCTTGTGTCTTAAACAGCTTTTGCTTCCATCCATAAACAATTCAAAATGCTCAATAGGCAGCATGGCCGATTAGTTGCAAGGACAGCTTTAGGTTGGAAATGCATGTACAGTTATAGAGTTCGTGTTAGTGGGCACATCTTTGCAACAAACTATTCTCTTTGTTTACACTTGGCATTAGAGAGCTGTAGTTTTTTTTAGTGAGGGGTGTGGTTACAAATATTATTGCATTATATTAAAAGGAGTTTCGAGAATGTTGTCCATCCATTTAGATATACGAGTAACATAAGTAATAAGGATTATAGTTTAGGTTGTCGAGTTTGAAATTTCTTATTTTTTCAGATAATAGATTTTTTACTTTTTCAAGTTGTGTAATTACAACTTCTCCATCCCTCACTTGTTATTCACTTTTTCATGAAACATGACTCCGAATACATTGAGGATTATTAGTTTGGACAGAGAGAAAGCTAAAACAGAAACATCTAGGTACTGCAGGCTCTAGACCCTTATGAACATACACTTTCCATCAATTGATGGGATTGATTGATTCTAATCTGACTACGTACATGTATCATGCCATGTAACAGCTGTTATACTAGTGTGAGGAGTTCTGTTCAAGCAGTCTGATTTCAAAGTCTAACATTGACATCTTCCATGCTGTTAATTAGCTTACCGGTATCACATTATTTGCTGTGCTTTTGTGTTTTCTATGCCAACTCTTGAAGTAGACATTTGCTGGTATTTTCTTCCTATGTACATTATGTGCATGTGTAGGTATAGGCCTACTGGAGAGGCACAGGCATTGAATACCCACTTTAGTCAAATATAACTTCAAAAAGATGAGATCAAATAGAAATTTATAAAAATTCTTCACTCACAGAATGAGTGTACAGTGCAGTTAGTGGTGAATATACGGTATGGCCCCTTTCTACCTTACAGGACAAGGACCGGCATCCACCAACTGATTGGTTGATAGAAGGTGCCTGGATAGTGGATTTATCAAATGAAATGGCTGAGATATTGGACATGTATGAATGATGAATGAACGTCCTTCCCATAGGATATGTGATGTCCATCACCATATACACAGGAAGCGGGTCACAGACCACAGGAAAACCTATGCATGCTGATCATGAATAAATCTAATCAATACATAGTATATTGCATGTTCATATGAGACAAGATGGGAATTAAAGTATAAGGTGGAAGGTGTGATGACTGTTCTTCTGCACATTGTTTGCAACAATGCCAGTATAAACAGTAACAAACTCTAACTTCTGAAATTGAAGAAACACACAACACAGCACACAATTCCCCATG
Source organism: Bovichtus diacanthus (assembly GCA_943590825.1). Lineage (NCBI taxonomy): Eukaryota > Metazoa > Chordata > Actinopteri > Perciformes > Bovichtidae > Bovichtus > Bovichtus diacanthus. The sequence continues at coordinate 24,684 of CALSBV010012228.1, read as the reverse complement.
TATGTGTCAGTATAGAGAGCTGAGCTATCTACTACAACTATGACTACTACTACGACATCTCAAGTTTCCCAAAAACGTCTACCACACTACTAGCCAGCTTTGCCAGTCTGTCACTATATACTAACAAATACTATATACTGTAGCACATTTACACTCGGTCTTATACTATGTACATATGGTGACAGTACGCTATTTTGGCAGTTAGAAATCCATTAACTTTAATATTTGGTATTTACAAGAAATAATACAGCAAAAGAAACAAATGTTTCAAAACAGTGTGAACTGTGTCAATTCCAGTGCACCGGCTCTGACTTGACAACAAACCTTTGTCCTAATCTCCAGCCTGCAGTAATAATTCCTTATTGTATCCTTCCATGAGCATAGAGCATGACATTGATTGGGCAGCAATGTTATCCGTGGTTGGCATGAATAGTCGTTACCAAGGTCAGTGGCCCCTATCTATGGCTATAAACTGCAAAGCTTACATGGTTGCACATAAATAAAGCAGCACCATTTGAGCAACTCCCCATGTGTGGTGGAGCACAGACCTGTAATTATGCATACAAAAACCTTTACAATACATGTTAAACTTTTATTACCCCCGACATCACAATACGTTTATTGCTTGTCAACCTTCACTTTCAGAGCACACATACAGTATGTAGCACTACTGGAAGGTAAATGAATAATGAGAAATGTGCATTTTTGGCTTTCTCCCAGAACAGTGTCGCAGCGGAATTTTGAAAATGTCCTCTGACAAGCATCCAGAGAGGTAAAGTAACCTTGAAAATTGCATCGTCAACAAATTGCCCTTACCTAACACAATGATAAAGTGCTATGGTGTGCATCGCAGCCGAGCTATTTGAGTCAGTAGGAGGCAGAGGTGGTGAAGAGAGGAATATGAAGAGTGACAGAATGAGGAACAAAGAAAAACCAAATGAGACTGAAAGAGAGGAAGAGAGTGTGAGAGAGATTTGTTATCCCTCTGAAGGCCACAGTGTCACATGCCCTCATGGTCACAACTGACATTAGAGATGAAGCTGTTCTTTTTCAGATCTACCTCTGCTGCTCTACCTTTGACTTTTATAATGTCCCTAAGAGTTATACAAGGACACATGAAACACGCCCACCCCTGCTGGACAAGTAATAATTTTTACCAAAAAAAGCACTTTTTTTTGTGGCTTCATCCACTGTGGAGTTTATACATATTGTCTCTGTGTTTGTCTGCTTTGGTGATACATATGTTGACATTTAACGCAATTTATGTTGCAGCCTAAAGGTGTTCTTTAATTTAACAGGAGTATACAACATATTTCTCTTATTGGAAAGATTTTTGTTATAATGTGATGTCTGCATCGACGTAGTTGCAGGGACAAACCCTGGCAGACTTTCAATTAGTTGGGATTTCTACAATTTTGCATTTATTGATTGTTCAGTGACCTGTTGATGGTGTGTGATTTGGGAATACGCCTGTGTTGAAGGTCTGCCACATCCTTGTGAGAATTGCTTCATTCATGTTTTGTTTTTTGTAAAAGGTGTGTAGTATATTTGAGACATTACATACAAAATATTGTATTAGTAATTGCAAGAGCATACAATTGCAGCAAAAATAAGTGTTATAGTTTTATGTCAGCATAAACATAACAGTTTGCCTTAAAATCAATAACAACAACAATAGTAACTCAGACTCCTTACAAAACACACACACACACACACACACACACACACACACACACACACACACACACACACACACACACACACACAATTTAGTGACGTTTTGGACAGGTCCTTTGGGGTTTGCCTCTGGCACTAAACAAGCATGTGACTAATCCATCAGGTAGCGTGAGAAGCTGTAAATGTAGTCATCTTTGACAAAAAAAAATCCCCCTGTGCCACTGGATTGCCAATGACACACTCCATACTACACTTCTGCTTGTACTTTGTTGAACAGATGTGGCAGCAAAGTTTTGCTGGCTTTGCTCATGTTTTTTAAACAATGCCAAGGGGCTTCTCTGGCTGCTGTCCATGGTGCTGATCTGACTTTGGGTCTCCATCTTTTTTTTTTTTTTTCCATCGCTGGTCTGCCTACAGCTGGTCATCGGGCAAACTGTATGTGATTATTTACCTGCTTGTACGTGAATTATAGACTTCATCTAATTTCATTATACACCATGTGTGTGATGAATCTGCAGTTTGTTGGATTTTGGTTAATTTGGCCTTCTTGGCACTAGAGTTTGTAAATGTCCTGTGTAGAGAACTTGCCATTATAAAAACTGCTGAAAAAACATAAAAAAACTAGGAAATAATCTGCTCTTGCTAAATGACTGATGATATATGTGTTGATGTTATGATGTGTGGTTTGACAGCAGAGAATCTAATCTTGCACGGCGTGTACACTGACAACAATTGTTACCAGTACATGGGGGGGGGGGTTGGTTCTCTACCCACCACAAACTGTGCAGATTACAGCAATAGTTTGCATGCGTATGTGACGTGAATTCTCTTGGGGAAGAGTTTTAGGGCATACAAAGGGCTTTTTAATCCTAGTGACTCTAATTATTAAGATTCATTCTGGCTTTATTTAGTGTTCATATATCCATAACCTGGCATATGCTATATAATTTTGTCTTCTTTCAGGAGAACCATTATTCAAAAGCTATTATCTGCAGAGTGATGAGCTGTGCAATTGGGTCGGAAATATTGCAACATCCATTATCACAGTCCGAGTATTTACCCGGCAGAACTGCAGACATCTTAGCAGGCTGAAGCTTAATGCAATAACTATAGATCCGGGAAGTAATATTTCACCACTGTTCCACAGATGCAAGAAGGCTCTTCAGTTTAAGTAGATGGTCGAATTTAAGACCGGCCATTAAAAGCTGAAATTGAAACACTTTAAAATGGTTGGTCAATGTCATTGTTTTTTTCTCAATGAAAGGAAACAGCGGATCGTTTCTACCAAAACCTGTTAATGTTCAATGCAACTAGGCCTCTCTCTTCTGGACAGCTAGAATACATATGTATCTGCTTCTGGGTGCACAACACATTTTTTCTTTCTCACTTCTGAGCAGGTTATTGAATATAAATGCAGACACTTAGCCTACCCATACTATTAAAATAAATTGAGAATGTACTGCATGAATATTAATGCTCTTACAGTCACACTCCTCTCTCCTCCAGTTCTAGGATTGCTTTTCTTTTTTCTTGCAATCTCAAAAATAAACGAAATGGACTGTTATAAAGTGTAAGCATTGGCCTGTCTGGAATGGAGAGCATGCTTTAAGACTTGGTTTGGAAAGTGGTTAATCTACTCAATTTAAAACAAAAATGGATCAACAAATTTAGAGAGAAGGGTTCTAGATAGGATGTAGAATTTAGGACTAACTGATGCTCTTACTTGCAGTAACTGAGCAGAAAGGGTGCGGTGTGTCGCTAAAGGACGCTCTGAAAGGACACATGGCTGGTGATGGCACAGGACTAAATCTATTCTGTCCAACACTGCCACCTTTCTGCTCAAGGTCATGTTGTTATGATCTAACTTCAAGGCAAGAATCATGAGAAAGAGGTAAGACATTTGTTTCAAAGGAGGAAACAAAGCTAGCATTGTAGTTATTATTGCAACACTATATCTTTTTTTGGATGCCACAATGCACACAAAGAAGTTCAATGTAAATGACCCATGAAGACATGCTTTCATGCATTCATTCATTGTAAGCGTACCAACATAAATGACAGTGCTCGTGAAGTGCCTTATGCTTTTGTCATCTCTTTCTTAAAGTAGGTATAACATGCGTCTGTAAGGCTCTGTTTTTTATTTCTGGTCAACAGATGCTGTGTTTAAACTGTTTCACACAAAAGTAGACAATGACCAACCACAACAGTTTGGGGCTACAAATGTTTTTTATAACAAAGCCTTTGAATGAAATGAAAAAGATCACCTATAATGATTTTTATAGCTTTAGGATCATATTGCATTGGAGTGAGATTATCCTCCACAAGATTTATTATATAAGGAATTTGTCACTCGGAACAGTGAAATCAGTAACGCTGAAAGGGACGAGGAGAGGATCAGTGGGAGGGTGGGGATATTGGTGTGATTTACTCTACAGGGACCTGTCCTTGAACATAAACACCCCTTGCATTCCTACCAGACGACACCCCAAAAAGCAACAGAGCAATTATAATTGACCATGAGTGCAGGGTGCTGGCTGGCTTAAGTACCATGAGGCGTGATGTGACTTACAATGAGCTTTAGGTGCAAAGAAAGTCAGGTGGTTGCATCCACGCAACTATACTTTGACATCTCACGTTATGCACAGACTTGCAAGGACATTTGTGAAGGGCACCAATTGTTATAAACACCACCATGGGAACATTGAGCAGTGCTGCCACAGCCAAGGAGGGAGATCACCCTGCATTTAAGTTTTGACACAGAGAGAGACAGAGAGAGCGACAGACAGAGAGAGAGACAGAGAGAGAAAGACAGAGACAGAGAGAGAAAGAGAGAGACAGAGAGAGAAAGAGAGAGAGAGAGAGAGAGAGACAGAGAGACAGAAAGAGAGAGAGAAATAGAGAGAGAAAGACAGAGAGAGACAGAGAGAGAAAGACAGAGCGAGAGACAGAGCGAGAGACAGAGAGAGAGACAGAGAGAGAGAGACAGAGAGAGAGAGAAACAGAGAGACAGAGAGAGAAACAGAGAGAGAGACAGAGAGAGAGAGAGAGAGAGAGAGAGAGAGAGAGAGGGAGAGAGAGAGAGAGAGAGACAGAGAGAGAGAGAGAGAGAGAGACAGAGAGTAAGAGACAGACAGAGACACAGACAGACTGAAGCCAGCTGCCCAGGTGCAAGACATCAGGGGGTCATGCCACATTGCTCAGAACATTTCAAGGGTGAGACTGTGTGCTAGTCACCAAGTAATGAAAATGTATTTAGACACGTAGGCATCGTGCATCTTAAACACTTTCCCCTTATACATATTTGAACTGGCTGCTGAGATTCATGGCTGCAATGTGTTTTTACTAACAAATTGTTTTAATAAGTCTGCTTAGGATGGTTTGGGCTGCACCTAATGGATTTCAGGAGGTCATATATCTTGTTGAGTATGTGATGTGTTAAATATGTAGTGTGTTCACAGTAGGGATGTCACACTACCAAAAACAGGGTTCGTCCCCTGGACAAGTCGATAGTGAGTTTACTACGTCCCAAACACATTTTTAATCGTCCCTGGGACGGGTTTCAGAATAATAAATAATAACTCAGCAACGGCCTCATTGTTCAGCTCATTGCTTCTCATTACCCATTTAATTAATTTAGAATTATGTTCACAAGAAATTCTTAGCAGATGCCCTGGAACTGGAGGGACACACACGAAGCTATGAAAAAGATAGAATTACCTAATAAACGGTGAGAAAAATTCATCTGTGAAAAGGGAATGATCATTTTGGACCAATATGTATAAAAGAAGAAAAGAAAGGTGGATAATTACAGATCAGACGGGAAATCAAAAAGACCAAGCAGAAGGAAGCAAGACAGGACATGAGATCCGGAGCATTTGTAAAGAGGTTAACTGAAGATACACTATGCAGCAGTACTTTCCTCAGTATTAAGTAGCTAGTGTAGCTCGTACTTCTCTCAGTATTAATTAGCGTCAGTGATGAGCAGGTTCCTCTGCCCTGGCACCCTGCAGCACCCAGCCTGTCAAGTCCTCACCCTAATCGAGCCTGTCTGTGTTAGCACTGGGACAGGGCGAGATGGTGCGTGGCCTTGTGCTTCCCCTGGGACACCATGTAACATCTGCTCCCTCCAGCTGTTGTAGTCGATCTAACACACACACACACACACACACACACACACACACACACACAGTACTAGACAATCTGGTTGGATTGGGAAATGCAGCTGTGTGCATGCATGCGTGTGTACAATATGGCTGAACGCAGAAGTATATTTTACTTAGGACTTCACAGAAAACCACAGCAGACAGTGACTTCTTTGTCCGAAGAAAAAAAATTGAGTTGTGCTCAGAGTTGGGTCACAACGTCGGAATACAACCCTGGGGCATGCAAGGATGAAAACTGTTTAGTGGCCACTTCTGCATCTTCTACAACAGCTGAATCTACGGGGTGCTACAAATGACTCCACCTCTTGCTATTTACAGTCCACAATCACTCCCTCACCACAAACACATTACAACAACAACAACAGCAAATACCCCACCTCTTTTACTTATCACCTTGTCGTCACCTCTTACATGCCCACGTGGCAGGCTGCCTAAAACTGTACATTTATCTGCGCTTCAGCCACTCATAGGACTCATAGTGCCATTTACTGTGATCTGTATAGAGCACATGATGGCCACACGTGAGAAGTGCCTACTCATATACGTATCTGAGGGGCTTTGCGCATTATGTGCGGGACGGATATAGCACCTCTTTAAATTACCCATGATAAACAGTGCCTGGTTTACTGAAGGTCTGAAGATAGAGAGGCCTCCTAATGATGCAGCGCACATATGCATGTCTGCAAGGAGTGTAAAGGGTTCAAATGAGAGTGATTATCTTTCTATGGATCAGTACTAAAAGGGATAAGATGTCAAATAAATCACCCAGAACAGTTTTGTCACCACAGCGCACACTCTCCTCAAAGTGGGACCTGTGTGTGTGTGTGTGTGTGTGTGTGTGTGTGTGTGTGTGTTGCAAAGGCTGATAAGAGTTGCTTAGACATGTCCTCTGGATGTCACACTACCCTGAGGGAGAAGGTGTCACCGAAGAGGATATCAGGCAGAACAAGGACTGCTCTGCTCTGTGATTCCTCTCTCCTCACTATGGCTTCAACCCCCCTCTGGTTTTATTCCCGTACCCCAGTGCTGGCAATATACATTCATTGCATCAAGTGACAGTATTTTTCATCCCATTTATATTTAGGGCTGAGTAATGTTTGACATTCTTCAATACCAGTTCTAATACAATACCAACAGCACCTTGGCCAATAATAAAAAATATATATATTGGCTTGGCTAATTTAATGCTATTGTACTGCACTTAAAATTATTTAACCTATTTCAAGCTAATGTACTTGCAAGATTCTTACTGTTCGGAGTTGTATCCTCATGATTGTTTGCATTTATGTCGCTTTGGACAAAAGCCTCAGCTGAATGTAATGTAATACCAACATTATAGTTTTTTCAATACCTTACTTTAAGAAGCATCAACATGTTTAAAATCTTTTGCCGGAATTTCCCTCGAGTGCCACCATGAGGTTGACATTTATGGTTTTAAGTCAAATGTTTCAACAACTATTGGATAGATTGCCATATAATTTGGCACTAACTGCTAATCCCTTCACTATTTAGTGCCATTCTGAGGTCAACATTTTAATTTGTCCATTTGTCTTTGGGTTAATACCAAGTACTTGAACAACTAAAGAAATTCCCATAAGCCTGTACTTTGTGTTTTGTGCTAAATAGCAAATATTAGCATGCTCACATGCTAAACTAAGATAGTGATCAGGGTAAACATTACGGCAGGGCTCTCTGGGATGACATGACAAACATTGATTGGCTGAGGCAGTTGTTGTCCCTGGGCTATCATACAAAATGTTGGTCCAAGGACAACGACCACTTAGTAAAATCAGGATGTACTTAGCATCAGCATCTACCTTTCTGCTGTAACCATGTAAATTTCCCCGCTGTGGGACTAATAAAGGATTTCTGATTCTGATCTGATTCGGATTCATATTAGCGTTAATATGAGATGCTAGTAAAGAGATGCTAGTACGACTGTAGCTTCTTAGTCTTGTTTAAAGCCCCTTTGGTCATTTAATAAAAGTCAAATGTTAAAGCAATGGTGAGACATTTTATTGAAAAGGCTTATTTACATTCATTTATAGAGTGAGATGGGAAAGCCTACCAACAACACTGTCCTTTTGTTTGTAGAACAGAAATGTAAAATCAACAATTTGTGATTTTAGAGGGAATTCTATTTTATTTAAACATCAGTTTATCCATCTAACCAGAACTCCTGTGCAATTGGCTTGCAGGCTTTGCAATGGCGACAGTGTGGGTCACCTAATTCAGTCGACAAGCACAGTTCTTGGTCTCTGGACATCATGGTACAAACCTGGTACGCTTATGTGACATTTTAATTTCTATTTTAGCTTTAGAGGTGTTGTTAACAGAGGCCGACCGATAACTCTGCTGGGCTGACATTAGCCTCTAAACGATACATTGTGAAGCTACAGTGTTTATGTCGGCCGATAAGCAACACAAACTGCGGTAGGGAAATGCCAAAGATATTTAACACATTACAAACTTTATCCACCAGAGAGCACTGACAGGTTTATTGTTCAACTGTAAAATAAAACCTGCACACATCTCAAAAGCGTCACAATTCTTTAATAACCACATATAAATGCTGATGTTTATTTAAAATGTTTTGTTCATGTTGTGGTCACGTAAATTCATTTATATTGTTTTTTTAAACTATCACATATAGTGATAGCAACATTGGGTTGATACTGCTATGTGGTGCTACAGACACATTTGGGATTACACCAAAAAAGCATTAGGATTTGATACCGTGCCCTGTCCATATTTATGCTTTCACATGCATAGACACACACACAGTTCTACAGCCTGGCATCTTGCCTACAACTAATCTGAATGTTCCACATCAGGCTACTGATTTCTTTTTCTCTCCCTATTTGGTGTCAATGTGGGATGCCGTTGACTCTCTAATGTGGATAACAACACAGAGGGCTATTTTAAGTAACTCACAGCCTTGTCAGCGGTCTAAGCCAGGAGGAGAACGAGCCATCTCATAATGACTTCTGTTATGTTTTTCTCCTCTTTTTATTTCCCTCCGTTGGGGTTGTGATTATGTAACTCTGTTCACGGGAACACAGACAGAGATGTGACTTATAGTGACATACACACATGTGCAAGAAAGCACACACATACTCGGTCACATGCAGGCATACTAACAAGTGTGCACACACTGTATACACATACAGTGCTCGTCGACATAAACAAATTCTCACACAAGAGTTGCTGTCTTGTTTACTTTTAAGATGCAGATGTCCTCTAAATAACTTCCTCAGCTTGGACACATTCAAACAAATGCTATCTAATGTATATTACTATCTATCTAATGCTGCATTAATTGCATAAGAGTTATATGTATTTGACTTTAGCTGAAAAAGAAAATCTGGTAGGATGGATTTATAATTAAATTGCTCTCTCTGTGGCGCATGCTAATCTTATCAATATGTAATTATGACTTTGAATAACAACATTGCAGTAATATGTTAAAAAAAAGTATAAAATGTTAAAAGACAGCGTTAAACCAAGTTGCAGCCTTATCTAATGTGCTCAAGTGCAGATTGAGCACCACACAGTTAGTCTGGGATTAGAGTCAAATTATTATAGATGAAATGGCTATAAAAATAAGAATAAGAAGACTTGAATAAGGTTTTAAAAAACAGGCTGGTTTAGGGGGAAGTGATGCAAGGAGAGATCGAGAGAGAACAAGGAAGAATTGAGAAGTTCATGCTCTGATAAGCAAGCCTTAGATGCAAACCTACATCTGGTCATGGGTTATTATCCAAAGAGGTCACCTCCCCAAACAGAACACACTCCTCCTCACCTGACAAAGTCTCCGAAGTTTTTTCTCCAAAATGAAACACATGACATTTTTCTGCATATAACAGTGTCACATTACACACATTGTGACCCTGATCTCATATTCAGTTTATAACTACGGATTTCAAACACTATAGGATTCCTGTTCAAGTGCAATTTTTACCTTTTTAGCCAAGAAAAGCTGAAAAAGAATAGCAGTGGATTTTAGGATCTATAACAGATGTATATCAGAAAGCCAGAGTACCATTCATCTGTCAATCGTCATCTGCCTCTACAGCCAGCACTTTGATAAACTTTACAAGTCTTTTCCAACCTGGCAAGTGAAGATATTTCATCATTGTTATGCAGCAGTAAAAACCCAATACAACTCAAAAAGCATAGTCTTTTTCAAGAAATCCAATTACTATTATTATTATTACACTGGATTATAGAGATGTTATTTCTCAGTCCTTTAATAACCCATATCTGCCGATACCAAGCCCGAGCCGATGCTTATCTCTAAAGGTTATATTATAGTATCTAAAAGACACAGCTGCCCAGCAAATACTCAAGCTACAACCTGAAAAAGAGATAATAAACCATTGAAGAAGAAGAGTGCACGTGCAACGAGATGACGTCTTTAAAAGAAACCTTTTTGCTGCAGTGCCCATGTCATTTTTTTTATATTTGCACGCTCATTTTCTCCAGCACATGCAGCAAAGTGTACGCTCTGTAGAGCCTGGCTGTCAGGAGCGCAGCTGAGTTGAACAAAACACAGTTCAGTAAAGAAAGGTTTGGAATTTGTTTGCGTTTATTTCAACCGATACCGATCCGTTAAAATATCCCAGGATGTGCCGTGATACTGATCCCGCAGAGCAACTCAAGATCCCGACTGGATAATCCACAGATCTCAATGTCAACAGTTCTCATTGGGACGATTTCTTTGGGAAAAGTAATAACAAGAGTATCTAAGAGTAAAGATTTGTAAATTTTGAGGGGGGGGATTTTTCCTTTAAACTTATTTGTATCCCTGCATCAACACTTTGCCTTACTTTTTGTACAGATTCAATCTTAACTACTTTTTTCATCATTTATCTTTTCAAGAAATTTTTCTTGCATCTGGGAAAATGAATGAAACGATTTTAATAAGACCTTGATGCTCTATTCCCCTCATCTCTCCTTTCACATGGTGGACTAATGGGAGCCTCGAGAGGCTACATTCAAAGAGTTCACAGAGAAAAAAAAAAAGAAAAAAATATATGTATATATATATATATACACATGTATATTCTAAAATATAAATATATAAAATAAATGGCAAAGGTAGCATGGTGACATGCCCATGTATAATCTTTTAATCTATAGTCTTTCTGCCTTGTGTATTTGTTTGCAAGTGTGTGCTTCAGTGGAGCTGTATCATATACAATTCCAAGAACATGCCAGCTCATTCATTTATAGCCCTGGGGTAATCAAAGGGAAAATAATAACTCAAAATTTTATTTTTATGTCTGTCTGGCTTCAAAAGGAATGATTTAATTTCCCTTCTTTTTCAAAAAGAAATCATGCCTGCTTGTGCTGCCCTTCATGTTCTCCCTAATCTTTCAATATATTTAATGGGTATTGTAAATGCCATGCACTCTCTGCAATTTGAAAGTAGGCTTACAGTGGATGAATTATCAATGGTTGCTATTGACGCTTATCAGAAGAGAACATACGCCCTTTGCGAGCTCTTTATTTCAATCTTCGTCATCTTTTCAGGCTGATAGAATCCTAATAGCTCTTCTTTTGATCTTTCACACTGTCGAAGTGTAGAGCCTCTGGAGGTTCACAGCGGACACCCTGCTGAGGACATAACTATTCCCACAGAAACACACACACACACACACACACACACACACACACACACACACACACA
>CALSBV010012228.1:0-13142 GCA_943590825.1 Bovichtus diacanthus | reverse complement strand
ACACACACCTACACAGAATTATACACATGCACATTTAAACACAGAGCCTTCGGCGGTTACCAGAGATGGAAGTAGTACTGAGATCTTTTACCATACTTAAGTACCAATACAATACAAAAATACTCCCCTGTAAGTAAAAGTCCTGCATTCAAAATCAACAATGTGTGCGATAAAATAAAAAAGACATTGGACAGAAAGTTAGTCCCTTTTGAGAGTGTTAACTTATTCAATTATTATCACTGGATTATTATTGGATATAATTACTATTATTATTAATATTACTAATAATCAAAACTAATGGTCGATGCAAAGCTAATTTAACTTCATATTTTTGTTGGGTAGTTTAAACTATAACAGTCATTCATATTGTATAAGTTATTAGTGTCAAGTCAGTGCAGTGGAGTAAATTGTCCATTAATTCCTCTAAAATGTAGCGGAGTAGAAGTATAAAGTGGCAATAAAAGGAAATGAAAATGCCTCCAAATTGTACTTATGTGCAGTAAATAATTAAATGTACTTAGCTTTGTTCCACAACTGGTGGAAATAACGAAGCAAATGTCTCTCCATCTTGTCAGCCACTGAATGCTTTAAAATCTAGAAACCTAATGAAGCCCAAAGGTCAGCGTGTTGATTGGACAGATTATTGGCTTACATTTTAATCACCTTCTGAGTTTGAAATTTTAAAAAAACAGAGTCTGTGAAGCTTGTTGGACATATTTACAGTACAGCATGTTTCCTAAGTCTTGGCTTAATTTAATATGCATTGTTTTGGGTGTGTTTGGAGCAGAATACAGACCGAAGTACTGTGGATCTGCATTTGGGGCTGCAAGGGAATCAGCATGCCAATACAGTTGTGTGCTGATATATTGTACACATGGCACTGTAAATGTTAAAATGTTGTTTTGGACTGCTTTAATAAAATGTGTATGAGTGTGGAATGAAACTATTTTTTTTTTTTAGACAAATGAGGCCCCCCTGCATGGCACACAATAGCACATGGCTGTCTTGGATAGATGGATGGGTCAGTGCGTATTTTAGAGGTGAAATTTAGTCAATAGGAATTGTGCCATGTTGTTTTTTTCGATTTGAGTTATCAGTCAGGGGCTGAGTCACATATCCTGCCTCCAGGATAGATATTTAGAGACGTGGGGAGATTTCTCAAAAGCCAAATAATTCTGCACCTCAGCTGTCTCCAAACCCAGAGAGGAGGCACATTTGGTAGAGTTATAAAACTTTGCAGAAAGTTTGATAAGGCTGGGATAGTAACATACCCTAGAGAAAAGTCAAGAGTACCTGAAAAATTCAGCTCAATCATTTTACAGACACACAAATAACCACCCAACAGAATACAGCCATAATTAAGTGGTGGAGAGGATAGTATATGTCACCAGCAAGACCAGACACAAGATCAACTGGATGGCTCAGAATCTTCACTCATCATTTGCACACTGAAGTCATTAGGCCACATGCCATGAATAGAGAAGTCATCGTTTTAGAAATTAAACCATTAGTTGCCTAATCTGGCATATGTTTTTTTTTTACATTAATTCTCACATACAGTTTATCATGTTATTACCTGAATGATGCAATTGTACAATTACATCAGTTTGTTAGACCGGAGTTATAAATTAGAAATCAATATTTGTCTGTTCCTACAAAAACTCCATAATACTCCATGGATTTTGCATTGCATACCTATAACACTCCTATTGTCAAACTCACATTGGACATAAAACAATAAAATAAAAAGTCAATGCACCACAACCATAGATATTACATATATTCCATGCATTCTTCAACTACACCTTGGCATCTACATTACCCACAATGCAACTCAACTGCCCACAGTTCAGTCGGAGACTCTGCTGTTTCAGTAGTTTTAGTAACCTTGGACTGCTAGCCTCCAGTAGTTAATGAGGATTGGGCTACACAGGTCTGGCAGCGCAGCTTTTTTTTTTTTTTTTTTTTTTTTTACAAATGAAGGAGTACTGCCCAAGGCCTGTAAATGAGATTTACCATGGTTCTGGACGACCACCAGAGGCATTGCTTTACAATGAATGTTATCCATGTCCTGCACGCACAGGTCGAGTATTTGATATTCACCAGTACCTTCACCGGGAACAGGCTAAGGGGTTTCTGAAAGACGGTGTGGGGATCAGCAACATTGACCCTGTAAAAACAGGCTCGCTGAGAGGAACCCCCTGTAGTGCTGCCCAAGAAGTGAAGAAGCTTCTTGTCAAGTGGCCCCTGATATTAAGAGGCAAAAGCAATCCTCTTGACCTGTATACCTCACCAATAACCTCAACAATCCACCTGGAAAGTCTCTGCTTGTAAAGGATATGGCCTTTCCTAGGGCCCCCATAGCAGACAAAAAGGCCGTCACAGTGGTGATAGCCAGCAGTTGCCTGTATATAATGCCTCAAGGCCTTCACCGGGCAGAGCAGAACTAGCGTCCTGTAAGCATGATGGGTCACATGCTGGAATTATGCGAGGATGCACACATATGCACTTGTACAATAAACTTCAGGCAGATTTGTTCCTGATTTTCACGGAAAAATATCCAGATGTTTTAAAAGGAGCAGATTTGTATCTTCATTTTCTGTCCCTTTGACAAGGAGTTGCGTTTTCTTCTTTAAAGAAGATGCTGGCCACCATAGTTTAAAGTAACAATGTCCTGTTGTGATGAGCACAGCTCAGAAAATCTTCTAGGAAAAGAAACGGCTAAGTAAATAAAAAAAGGGGTAAAACATGGAGTGGTTCCATTGCAGATGGTATAAAATCCCAGATCTTTTCAAATGAAAATAATAAACCCTAAAGAGACTGTAGAATAGATGGATGTGCTTTTTCAAAATAAACCAAAAATCATATTGCGTTTCTCTTGTTTTTATATGAATACATTTTTTTTTTTTTTTAAATAAACCGAAAGATTTTAAAAAAATAAAATAAGAATTGCACCTTATTCTCCAGAGCAGTTAATGTTAATTAAAGTCCCACAATCCATCTATGAGTTATAGCGTGGCTGCTGTATTAGCATTAGAGGTGATCACATCCTCAGGCTCAATACATATACATGTAAAATAATATACCGTAGTGCACATGCACACACATCTTAACGTAGACAGTCACAGAGTTGGTGTAGTGGTTTAGGCGCGTTTCCTTTAATGTAGCTGGTTGGATTATAATGGAAAAAGTGCTAATTAAATTGAGTCCTCTGAATTTTTTTTGTGATCAGCAAGAGGGTTGTGGCACAATTCATGCATGTTTTTTTTTATGTTTTACTTTCAGCAGCTAGTGCCTTGACAGTGATAAGCCACCAAGCAAGGCCTTCTTTACATAATTCATTTTGAGATGCATGTGATAAACATGCAAACTGTATTTGTATGCATGTTTAGAGTAATGGGAATGGAAAAAATAAAAAGGCTATGAAATATGTCCGTGTCACACACATGCATTTCACAGACTACATGGTATATTGCTCGATTGATTCAATTTATCCACTCAAAAAAGACATTTCAAAGACTGCTAAAAATGCATCACACCTTTAAGTCCAACAAAAGCACAATTACTACAGATGTCGCTTTACCTTCACTTCTGAAATTAAATCTGTAGCTCATCACACGAGGAACGCTGGGTGGAAATGAATAACCCCAGGTTTGAAGTTAACGTTAAAAATAATGCTGTTGTTTTTTTTATGTAATCAAATTACCATATTTCATTAAACTGGCCAGAGCAGAAACCTTGGGCTGAATCATATACACAATTTTAGTTACTACTTCACTTGTTGAGCTCAACAGCTCACTCAACATACCCATGAACACTGAAGTATTAGTATCACTTAAAAGATTACTCCACCAATTTCTCTTTCCACTCCTATGACATTGTCGGACTCACAATGGACAGTTAAAAACCAAAATGTGTAAAAGTTATTGCAGCAGAACCAGATGTATGGTCTTTTTTCATTCCAAGAATTGTTCTTCCCTGTCAAAACCTTGCGCCTACATTACTCATTATGCTCCTAAACCCCTGGAAATTTGGGTGGTGTGATCCTAGTAGTTGCTAATGTAGCCCGACGCTGCCTCAAGTTATGCCACTTGAGACAATTTATCATATTTCAGACTTTGGTGTGTAAAATCCATAGAGTTCCCCTTTAAATGGAATGATTTGCATTCCATTAAGATTTAAAATACTATATATAGTGTATGTATGTATGCATGTATGTATGTATGCATGTATGCATGTATGCATGTATGTATGTATGCATGTATGTATGTGATAGAAAAATAATGACACTAAAATGATTTATACGAAATGAACATACCGTAATGGCTATGTGGTCAATGATATAGCACATTTTCCTTATCGGCATGGCTTGTTATCAACATACAATATTCTCCATCTAGTATTGAGGGTTGAAGAATTCTTGAGGAATGGTCTGCGGAATTTGTCACCTAATTCCTGCCTCAAGCCTCTCTCTTGCCAGTCGGAGAGGTTTAATAATTAAATTTAAATCACCAATTATTAAACATCCAACAGCGAAAGCACAAGAGAATGGATCACTGCATCCGTCACATTGATTTGTGAGATAATGATGCTCCATCTCAATGTTACTTTTTTTGTGCAACCGACTGTATTGACAACATATGATATTGTATATTATAACGACAGCATAAACTATAAATACCTAGGCACAGACCATTTGCAGTTAAGAACATGCTGGGATCGGAACACATCATTGATTTATCTGCCACTGACACATGGATCATCCCAACTAATGATGGCATTACATACAAGATGACAAGCAGGATGATGTGAGACTCTGCGGCATTGCATAGTCTTTTCCAGTTTCCGTGTGACTGACAAAGAATATAATCAAAGTGATGGTGAATAATGACTTAATACTGTCAGCTGATTCTTCTTCACATTGACAGCTGTTAGAATGGTGTCCAGTGATGCACAGATGAGTAAATCCAATATTTACTTCCCTTTATGTCTTGTTTGGTTCATCAATTTACAAACAATGTATCTATAGCTTGCTAGATGCATTTCTTGCACCACCAGTAACTCATTAAATATAAAAATCCCACATATCATCCCCATGCTTTGACGCGGCAGCACCTGAGGCATGCCTGCATACTGAAATGAACACATTTTGGCTTTCATGAGTAAGAGCTTTTCTGCTAATTTGAGGGCAAAACTCCAGCAACACTTGTTAAGCGAAAGGTGTTGGTCACACAAATAAATTGTTCTTTATACTACAAAGTGTTGCTGGAGTTTTTAACCCCGCTTCAGACTTTTTCCCTTACTACACTATCATGTTCAGTTACAAGCCCTTAACAAAACAAAATTAAATACAAATGTCAGAAAATATGTGATTACTTTTAATGTCAATCCATAATGTGTGTCCCTCTGGGAAAATACAGTCCAAGTTGGTTCTACTGAAAGCCCTTTTAACGTTTAGGTTTGGGCCAAAAACACAATTATTGGTGTGATCTCACCTTTGAATACAATTTCTTTGCTGAATTTCTGAAATGATGCTGTTTCCGTATGGCTCTAAAGAGAGCTTTATATTCAAGTTTACATTGTTTACTATTTAGTACCTTTAGCGAAGTGCATACAAAATAATGTCAACTACTTTTGCCAAATTACTGTCGATTTTCTTTGAGCCGTTGCTCATTTTATTTGACGAGCCACACAGAGAACAACATGGAAATCCAAACAGCTCAATACTTGATTCTTGCAGTAAATGTGTGTGGGTTGCATACTCTACATTTGAGTGGTATACAGTCAGAGACTCTCCAGGGCAGGTCAGGCTGGTCTTGTGACCTTTCATGGACCTAGAAGGCCTTAGAGTTTGAGGAACACATTCATCATACGCCTTCCCATGACCCACTGTCAGCTGGCTCACCACTGCATTGCTCTGTACCTCTTATATATACGTTTCTGTCTCTCTCTATGTCTCTCACGCATTCATGCACGCGCATGCACGCAACCTACATAATTGTACAGATTCGCCAGTCAAGCACATCTGGAAAAGGTAACAATCCATCAGTGAGCCCTTTAGAGAGGAGGAGGGAGGCCTAACGAGTGAAAAGAGAGACAGGCTGAAAATACCATGAGCAACCATTGGTGATGTACTCGTTTTTGTTGCCCCGATTGAGCGGTTTATTATTTTACATTTTTTAATAGTCTTTTAGTCTCTACTGAGGGCATTACAGCTGGAGTCTGTATCATAAAGAAAAAGAACAGCCATAAAGAAAAGAAGTCATAAAGAAAAAGAACAGCCCCCCCAGCACTTTTGCTGTAAGGCAATAGTATTCAACAATGCACTGCGCTTAACAACCAAATATGTGCTAACCCACATTCCTGCAGTCCTGTAGTTAACATTGCAATCATGGTGGTAAAGGATATAATTACTGTTGCCTAAAGTTGTACAATTATTCTGTATATTCTAAACTATTGTGCAGTGTTTGAGCTTTTGATTATGCCTTGACACTCATGGACGTATTACTCAAACTGGACATCCTATAGATCTATTTCTTAATGCAGGGCTATTGTTGGACTGAACATCAGGCATGAGCACCGTGTTCAAACAATCGCTAAACCCTGTCTGAAAACGCATTCAGTGCGACTGTGATAAAGATATGGTCTCTTGTTCTGCTATAACGCCTATGGGACTCATCAAGTAACAAGTGACCAATATTAAGATGTGAACAGTGGTAATGCAGCTCTCACCATGATCCCATAACATGCACAGAGGAAAGATCGGCTAAGTGGGAAAGGATTTTTAAATCTTTTCATTCCCACTGGTAAAGCAAAACCCAAAACAATCAAAACCAGCGAGGAGCTGCTTCGTACATCAAGACTTAAAAAAAAGAATACCGCAACAAAAAAGTTCACAAACATACTCCCCATCTTCAACAACCAACTGACAAATCATTAACACATTGCTGTTAAAATGTCTCCTTTGAGTATTTTTTTTATATTTAATTATATATGTTGGCTTGAAATGACCCTGGTGCATTGTGGGTTTTGTGTGAAGGTCCCACATAGGCCTATGTATCTTTCCTGGAATTGAAATGACCATGATTGTACTGTATTTAGTGTATGCTGATTCAGTAAACCAACCTCTAACTCTACTTAGATATGACGAATAAGGCAGTGGAAGAGGAAGAATGTATTAACCTTTCCTCAAATAGGTTGGATTGCTAAACTGAGGTGGTGCTTGTCATTAAACAAGGAAGACAGCACCACAGTCTACTGATCTATTGACATCTAGGACAGGAACTTTGCCACCAGTCAGGCAAAGTTTACAGACTGCATGCAGTGGCCATAACACTCTCACCTCTCTGATAGAAAAGGCTGAGAGGACATGAGCCATGAGAGGGAACAATGCTCTGGTACAAAGATATTAGAGAAGGCGATTTTGCTTTTTTGGAAGAGGCAAGTATATTATTATTCAGCTGAATTAACAGTTTAGTCCTTTGACTGTTTCTTAGAGCGGCTTGTTGTTGATTGTCAATCTGCCCTCCATTCCAGCTCATAAGGCTGTGAGAATGAAAAAGCCACTCATACATTGCCTTGGCTCTCTCTGATCCAAGTCCTCCAAATGAAACGGCAAAATATATCTTCGCTTCATGCTACCTGTTGTTTGGAAACAAACTGCGGTCTCTCATGTTATGGTTTATATTTAGTGGACCCATCTTCTTCGCTAAAAGTGAACTGTTTACAGGACATATTATCATTGCTAAAAGTGGGGCAGCTTGTCCTGAAACATGTCCGCCATACAGCGGTGACCACAGGATGTGGAGACAAGAGGTGGTACAGCTTCACGGCATATAGCCAGTGGGACTGTCCCACCATCTGTGAATAAAGCCAGTGGCCATAGTCACTACCTCAGTGGAGAAGGACATTACAGGAATAACGTGGGACTAAGGGAGTGGAAGGGTAGCTTTTTCGTCACAGCAAAGCTCTCTGTGGAATGTCAATAATGGAGAAAAAAAAAAATTGTCTTCATAACAGCCAATCTTTGGCTATGCTGTCATCTGATGTCACTAAAGAAAAGTGGATTTGGTACACAATATCAGAATTTCTCTTATGTAGGGTCTGCCCTTCATTGGGCTGAATAGATGTACTCTTGGCTGATTTGCAGGGCACATACTGTACATACAAAGATAAGGACCCAAGCCAACAGAGCTCAGCAGGTAAAGACATGTTTTCCATGTGTGCAATAGTGTACACAAACATACAAAACACTCAAGAAACCACAAATGCGTTTGAATAATTGACTGTGAATCTATAGCAAGCAAAGAGGAGGGTCTGTCTTTCTGCAGTAAGATAGAAGAAGCCAAGATGAGGTTGTAGGATCAACAACATGTCCACTTCTTTGGTGTCATATTGATTTCCCTGCACAGCAAATGTTTATTTTCCTCTCCCCTGTATGTCATAACACATTTCATGCTTGTCTCTTCCTCTCCAAGTCTGCAACACTTCCTAAGCATTTGGGGTTTGAAGTCGTTCTTTCCCATGTTTTAACTCCACCCTAGCATGTGCACGCTGCACAGCACTGTAGTAGTGTACTGACTATTTATCTGATGCCGTAATCCCAGATAATCTCTCTTTTGCACATTAACCATGCGATCCAATTTCTCCCCTCTCTGGAGGTGTGGCGCTCAAGGGGCTCAGGCAACCTTTGCACTGCAGGGGTGGGAAGAAGGGATACTGTCGATATAGCATGTAAATATCTATATGCACTATATACAGGGATAGGAACAGGCACACAAAAGCAGCAGAGTGTGTTATCTGTTCATTCTAGCAACCCCGTTTACAACAACAGTTTAAACATTGAAGCCTTTGAGTGACGTAGTGAGTAGGCACTCTACGTTATGTCATTCTGGCTAAAGAAGCAATTCAATGTCAGCATTACAAATATGTGTAAGATGTCTCCATTATTATTATTATTATTAGGAGCTGCAACGCTCAGTCAGTTTATCAATCCAAAGAACATTAATCAGTAACTATCTTGAGTCATTTTCGAAGCAAAAATGACAAACATTTGATGTTTCCATGTTCTGAAATTACAGAATTATCATCACCTTGTGCTCTTGGATATTGTGTTGGCCATTTGTCACTGTTTTCTCATGTATTATAACATGAACAACATTTACAAGCAAAATACATTTACAAATATGGAGTCCTTTTTTGAGAATTAATCTTAGTAGAGAATAGTTTATAGGCCACCCCTTGCATACTCGCTATTTAAATACAAGTCTACTCACCACTCTGAAGGGCATCCAGTAAGCATTCAATCTCAACCTCATCTGACTCATACTGTAGTTTTCCTGAGGGATTTTTTCTATTTGTATGAGACTGAAAAATGTTGCTAAAGGAAGATATTCAAAAAGTGGATAACAGTAAAAGCAACACTTATTTTTGTGTCTGTATTGAAGTGTCAATCCATTTTTGTCTAGACGAGTCAAAATGTTTATAATGGTTACGACAGTGGAATTGATTTTGGTGGAATAGAATTGCTGAGTTTGTTGCATCAGAGTCGATCGGGATGAGCACAGAATCCCCCCGACAGTGGGACATGTATACAGGTGGAACTGGTGGGAGGTATTTGAAAACTGAAGGACTCTCATGATAGCACAGAGCTATTACACCACAAATAGAGGTGTTTCAATACAGGTAATTCTGTGTCGCCAGGAGCTCCACAGGAGGGCCATAAGTGACATTTCTTAAGCTATTTAACCAATGCTACGCTACGAGAGTGGGATAAAGGACAAACAAAAAGAGACTTTTCATGTCTTTGCCAAATGATAAAATATATATGACAATATCCACTTCCTTGGACTTTCTAGAAAGAGCACAATGACACGTATGACATGACATGATGACATGTCCCTGTATATATAATCTATATTATGTATATAAAGAGAATCTATGTCCAAATTAGGTTTATTTCCAAGTGAGTTTCCACATTTTTTTTTCTCCAAAAAAAAAAATTAAGATAGAAGAAAATACAAATCAAGAAACATAAATAATGGGAAACGGGAAAACTTAACAATTGAAAACATACCCTGCAGGGGAAATGAGTGGATGACACTGAACTTCCAGTTTCTATACAAACACAAACTTTGCTGCAGCAGAGGTGTTGTACACACACAGAGGTGCAGTGTTTTAGATAGAAGTGAAGGGCAGGCTGGTTCATGTATCATGGCTTATGAATCCATTACGATAGTGTCATTGCTTTTTTTTTTTTTTTTTTTTTTTTTTTTTTTTAAACCGCATTATCTCAACAACACCTTTCTATTTCTGGTAAACATGGGAGACACCAATTGAACAACATTGATAGTGCTTGCTTTTGTGGACACGATTGAGATTGGTTAAGCAAAGCAATGTTCACTCTGAGCCCCATTTTAGCATTCTGTACATTTCCACTGTAGTATGGGACAGTGAGGGTCTTAATGGAATGTCGGATGGATGAAGATGAGGGATGACTTGAAGTAATGCCAGCTCAGTCATAGAAGATTATTACTGCTTCTATGTTCCTTCTTTCTCCGTTTCACTTGCTGTGTTTTGAACTTTTCCAGGGTTATATATCGCTCATTTATCACAGGGCAAAACTATATTTTCCCCTTAATATTCAGGTTCAAAGTGAGAAAGATAGAGGCGCTGAAATAGAAAGTTGGTTGAAAGGTCGAAACATTTATAAAACTTGTAAAGTAATGTGCGGACACTGACTTTCAAGCACATCACAATCATTTCTTAATCACCTTCCGATCTCCCCACCTTCAGGGCTGAGCAACAGCTTGTCCTGCCAGTCTTTAAAATTATAACGTTGGTTTAAGAATACGAGGCAGTCTTATAACGCAATAATCTTTCGGTGACTTACCATCATGATCACCTGACCCCCACCACCGCAGCCTTATCTTGTCATAGTTTCATAATATCATACTTGTTGACGGCGTCTCCTGTCTTGTGTGTTTCCCATTCGCAAGTGACATGTGTCCGTTGGGTTCCCGGGTTCAGAATTCTTTGCTGCTAACATGTGTCAGACAGATGTGGGGAAGACATAAATGTATGCAAAGTAAGTGTATGATATCAAAGGGCTGGGACACTGATTAAATTGTGAAGGTTTAGAGAGCGATATATAGAACATAGGGTAGACAGAGGAGCAGCAGAGTTGTGGTGTGAAGGAGCGCCATACTGTTTGGAAATGATGAATTGGCCCGTAATACGGCTAATCCATGTCACAAAGACCACAGACAAGGAAGTAATGGAAAGATAAAGAGTGGAGAGCGGTTCAGAGCCAAGACGATCTTCAAAAATGTGGAAAGTAATAAAGCGGGAATGTATGGAATCCTTTATTGCTCATCTATACGTTCTCGTATCTAAGGGTGACTGAAATCACAACGCATGTTTAGCAGTTAAGCTAGGATATATAAGATAAATAAATTCCTTTTGGTCAGACACTTCTTCGAGTGTCTGATCAAGTTCATATTGCATAGTTTCAGTTCAAAGTGAATACTGAAAGATGCATTTTATTTTACTACAGCGATACACAGTGGCAAAACAAGACTTAGCCTTATCTTAAGTTTTAAGCATTGCTAACAAGTTGAGCATATTAATGCATTTTAACAGTGAAATAAGGACTGAATTAGGTCAAACTGAAGGAAATGATGGTTAGCGCAGCCTTGTCTGTTGATTGTAGGCTATGGCCCATAATTCTGAACACACAGTCTGCTTCATAGTGACAGAGCTAAGTCCCCTGGAGAGGATGATGGCGATGACAAGTACTTCTGTAGAGTCGGGGACTTTGTAAGTGGGACTGTGGCTTGCTGTACAAACTGACAACAGCAATGTTATGGAATTATTAGACTGTCCGAAAAAATACAGGCAGCAACCAAACTGTCCAGACATGAGCAGAGATTCGGGAAAGGCAAGCTGGCGACCAGAGACCGATGGTTGATGTTGGAGGTCTGGAGGCAGCAAGATGAGAGAAGTGCAATCCAGGACTTGCTCATATTGGCCCACAGAAACAAATACAGATGCACAGCATCGCCGAGGTGATCGGGAAACCTTTCCATATCCTGGGAAAGCTAGACTGTTTGAAAACTGGAGGAAAGCTAACAAGTTGTCGGGAAAAAGAGTTTGTTGAATTGAGAGGCAAAACGTGAAGCTTTCTGGCTCTTTAAAAGGAGAGGAACAGTCTGACGAGCTGGACAAAGGTATTGGATGAGAGCTACGTGGGGGTCAGAGACTAAAGATGAGATAGGTGATAGAAAAAGTGTTGGAAAGAGTCATCAAATTAGGCCGAGAAGCTTTGGAAGAGGAATGTGACTGAGAAGTAGCAGAGTGAGACCTAAAAAAAAAAAAAGAGACTAGAACAGATAGGCTGTGAGGCAGAGAAAAAGAGAAAGAGGGATTGAGGAGCAGAGAGGCTACATAATGAGAAAACAGGGTGACAAATCAACTGGGAGTTGACCTGTCTTGTTGACCGGCTGGGTGATTGAATGTGTGGCTGAGTGCATGACTTGTGAAACTCAGAGTAGAAGAGGCTGTTAATGTCACCTGACTCGAGCATTAGCGTCACCAACAGTTTGTCTCAACTCTCCAAAATTCTAATATATTCGCATAGCAGTAGTGGAGTGTAGTATGCATTAATTTACATTTCTTTGTTTTGTTCTGATTTTCTTTAGATAAAAAAAAAATGAGTGCTACATTTGGATAGAAACTTGACTCATGTGCTCTGCTCTCACAAGCCATTATTTTGTCATTTGCAGCTATATCTATACATTGACAAGTTAACATATTGACCTCATTGCAAAAAGCCGCTCCCATAAGCCATTACATTTGACTTGCAAGCGGCAACCCTCAATAAAATCTCAAAACGAGTG
This sequence comes from Bovichtus diacanthus, assembly GCA_943590825.1. Lineage (NCBI taxonomy): Eukaryota > Metazoa > Chordata > Actinopteri > Perciformes > Bovichtidae > Bovichtus > Bovichtus diacanthus. The sequence continues at coordinate 246 of CALSBV010012228.1, read as the reverse complement.
TTGTTCCTTTGCAGTTTTAGATTTTATAAACTTCAGCCTACAGTAATTTGTACATGTTATTTGAATGAACCAAATTAATATAGTGCAACAAAGCACTGTTCAGTGTTTAAAGCTGTAAGATGATACAGGGAATGTGCTTGATGTGTACAAACTCAATATGGCCCTGGGGCTCGCATGGATGACGGAATTTATGTGTCACGAGACAACTTTATGGGATTGTCCATCAGAGCACATACATCCAACACA
>CALSBV010012220.1:7954486-7967767 GCA_943590825.1 Bovichtus diacanthus | reverse complement strand
CTGTTGTAAATCTGCACAGGTGAAGAAGATTATTTTGGAAACATGTTGCATTGTTTAGCTCGATACAAACTTGTCTCGGAAAGTATTGCTGTATTAAAATATGTCTTAGTGTATTTGTGTCAACCAGCACGTCAGTTCACTCCAATTATAAAGAAACATACTTTCTCATTACATTTATGCTATTAAAAACATTAATTTCAATCTTTCCAGAAAGATTGTCCTGATTAATTAAGATAATCAACAGATCTCACTGTGAATACATTTACATGAGGGAACATTTATTTGGTAGGAATTAGTTCCAGTTAAACAGTTAACAGCAAAGTCTGTGGATTATCCAGCGTGACCAGGACATAGAAGACTCTCCTCGGCAGTTTTAAAATAATGTCAATGCCTTGAGCACCTTTGAGAATACAATGAATGCAACTATGGGTCATCTGGGAAAATGTTGTTTTTTGGGGGGGAATTAGGGTGAAACGTGTAATCAGTTTATGAAGATAGTCATGTAAAGCATTTCTAGTGTTCCACTTGAACTTTTTCTTCGACTTCAGGGTGGAGGAAATGAATTGGAGACAATGGAGGTCAGATGTTGGTTATTTCAGGGATGAAGACCCTGAGGAAAGCTTGGTGAAGCCAAAGCATCCCCACCAGACTTCTGGTAGGACAATACACTTTGACTTGCTGTTTCTTACTCCTAAAATGTCACTAGTTCTAAGTTGCCATTTAATGTTTCAGGGAATCTGTGGAACCTGAATTCATTCTTGGAGAAAATCCGTGCCAGACGTCGCCAACGACGGCACTCCAGCATACCCTAGGTTCAGCAGAGCATCACAATCCAGATCCATTTAACCAGGATTCAAGATCTAAATATTCAGATTCAGGTTTCATTTGAGAATTTAGATAAACAATAATAATCTATACTGTTGTGTACCACTAACTAGAGCTGATTAGTGTTTTGACTGTTATAGTTTGTAAGTAGATCATGTCTGTAGAATGTCTTACTAATAAATACTAACTGGGAGAGAAATATAATATATACTTTGATATGCACTTTATCTAAACCATATTCATATGCACATAAAGACAGTCACTCATAAAAGGTTTGTGTTTGCAAACTTTATTTTGGTTAGGGGGAATGTTTGTGCAAGACATTTTATTCCTGAAGGTTAGGCAAAACTGGAATATCACATTTTCACAAAGTAGAGAAAGTAAGCCCCCCTCCACCATCGTTCACGACACGATACATCTTTGATAACCAAAGACGACCCTATTAATCGGAGTAAAAATAAATCTAGAGTTGTTACATACCTGTGCCCCAATAAATATTGCCATCTGAGTCAACTAACGTGATGAGCTACAATGTGCTTAAGTAGATTAGATTCATACAGTGCATATTGACATGTACTGTGTCTGACAACATTTCTACAAGATGATAATATTGTGAAATGGAACCACCGAACATAAAAAGTTCAGGTTACAACATCGGAATCTTGCTTAGCGGGAAAAAAAAAAAAACAATTGGGGTGTACTGTGCACACAGGAACCACTCACTCTAGATTTTTCATGCTCCGTTCACATCTTTACACTTCTTCTTCACAAGATTTTCTTTACCCATCCAGATGAGGGCAGCAGCTCTCCTTTATGTCATACGGTTTTTGCTTATTACCGTTAGACCCATATACAAGCTTGCCAAGGCTTGTAAGGGGGGGGGGGGGGGTTACAGAGAGGGACGCTTGGTCACTTTGGTCAGTGAGTCAGCAGCAAACAGTTCACACATCCCGACAGTGTCTAGGAATCGTGGCACACTTCAGGACTTCAGTCCATGACACAGTATCAGTAGTTACACTAAGTAGCTTGGTCCCCCATCAGAGATTAACTTTGTGCACATCTGTGTGCAAGTACCCAAGCTTAACAGACAGACAGACACACACACACACACACACACACACACACACGCACGCACACACCCATTCCTCCATACTAAGCCCAGTGGAGGCACTTCATATGAAACTGTAGAACCTGACTATGTTGGGCTGTAACGAGGCAGTTCAAAAATAAAAACAGGGCAGGACTGTCAAATTGTTTAGTGTTTTAAGTCAAAGGGATAGTTTGGATGTTGTAAAGTGGGGTTGTGCAAGTTACTTATCCATAGTCGGTGTATTTACCTACATGGTATGTCCCCAGTGTGGAGAAACAGACAGGAGTACCAGCACGGAAGCAAATAAATGTATTGCTGCGAACGGGGGGCAGCAGCAAAATGTATTTTAGCCAACAAAAATAAGTTTAAGTGTATGCTATATTTACCATCTTTTCACTGCTGTACCTTGCCGTCATACAGCCTTCTCCGACGGGGAACTGAAGCTGTTATCCATGCTCTCGCCAAAGCAGTCAGACTCCTTTGACAAAAATCATTTTACCTCACACAACACAGAAATTGCTGGTCACCCACTGCCTTGATCGGTTAGTTTGTTGGTGTTATTGTGTGACTTTGGTGATTCGGAGATAACCCTTTAGAACGCCAGTGTCTCACAATTACACAAACAAACCAACCGATCGATCGAGCGGTAGACCAGCAACTCCAGTGTTCTGCATTAAGGTAAAATTTCTGTTTTTGTCACAGGAGTCTGGTGGTTTTGAAAGGAGCATATATAACCGCTTCAGTTCCCCATCGGAAAGGGCCGTCTGAAGGCAAGGTGAAGCAGTGAAAATAATGATTAGAAGTGCCCTTTTAGGAGGCTACAATGCATTTCTCTGCTGCCCCCTTCCACAGCAGCACATTGCTTTGCTTCATGCTGGTACTTCGGTTTCTCTAAGCTGGGTTGGCCAACAGCCATATACTGGAGGGAATACGCTGACCATGGATAAATACCTCATACAACCCCACTTCAAAACATCCCCATTTTTTTTTAGAAACCTCTCTTTAGGCCACAGTGGGTCAAGCTCATGACAATCACTCTGCCACTCTGAATACTGGTCAGTTATTATATACTTAGAATAAAGAATAGACCAAATCTACCAGCATTTTGAGTGGTGGTCATTTTCGCCCTGCGCCCATCCCATAAATAGGAACTTATTTTCGCTGATACAGCCCATACATCAATAACTATTCATACACACGCACACACAATTCATACTAGTGTGTGTGTTAAGATTAAAGTCAATAGCAGCTTTAAGGGGCAGGCACATCAAAAATGAGAGCCAGGAAACAAAACAAAAACAAACTGCCATCAAGTATGTCGAGCAATATCCAGAAAAGCTACGGCTTGCATCTCAGCGGTCTCTCTCCGAAGATGGCAGATCATCTCGCCGTCTTTTCTCCCTTTTGACCTGTACTGTATTCTGACAACAATTCAGAGATGAAAAATGCTCGGCATTGTGAAAGACAACAGATTAAAGCATGGATGCAAACCTCTTATTCGCCTCCGAGTGCAGACCATTCAGTTTACACTGTCTGCATCAATATGCGTCACCTATGGCACCTAATGTGAAAACACCTATGGCTTCAGGATGCAGTGGCCCAAAAACAATAAATTAAACTATATCAGGATAATTATTAAGTATAACAACTAAAACACAGTCCAAATACTTTAAAAATAACTGCTACAGCCCTGTTCTACATACCATTAATTCTGCTAAATGCTATTCATATTTTAAAATCATCTTAAGTCCTTGATAGGCAACATCTGACAGTAGGATGGGTGATCTATCAACAAGTAGCATTATTACCTTAATATTTCAAATCAAGGCATTATCACCCGTTCACACTGCCTATACAGATTAACACTGCCCAATGATCCGACAGTACAGATTTCAAATTAACCAAAGCTCAGAGGAAAAAAATTATTAATAACCTTCTCCCTCACAATGAAGTATGGAAGTCCATTTCTGCCAATGTGATGAAAAAAAACAAAAACAAACATGCAAGTCATGAGAAACGCTCTCAAAATAATGAAACAACGAAGAGATAGGTAGTGGACACGACTTCGTAATGGTAAGCGAAAAATATGGAGACATTTTCTTATTCATTTTGAGATACTATATCATTATTTCGAGAGTTTCTCATTATTATGACAGGGTTGTTTTTGTTTTGTTTTGTTCATCACAAGGCTAAGTTTCTCTTTTTTTCCCTTTTACTGGTGGAAATAGGCTCCCATAATGAAGCCGTACTTAAGTTGGGATCCTGGCAAAGGAAGTCAGTTAAGGTTTGTATTAGAGGATAGAGGATAACTACCATGACATTTAAGGCTTTTCCAGAAGGCTTGCGACTAGCAGAGCAACATATGCCCAGACAACATCAACCCGAAAAAGGACTAGAGGAAATGGGTCCAGAGCTTCATGCTAGACACATCTAGCGAAACATAACCTGCATTAAATGTTCTTACTCTTTTCTTTATAGGTAGCAGAAATACAACACAGGGTAAGGCCAGTAATTAGTAGATGAACGGCCCACCACAAGCAACACAGATAATGTCCACACCACATCAGTTCACTTGTATTACAGTAGTAAAGTGGTGAGGAAATGTGTTGGAGGATTTGAAGTACTTGCATGCTTGCAAGTGATCAATTTTCTTTTCACATACTGACATACACATACCATTTTAATATTAATGGGATGCCATTCTGTTTCACATTGGCTATTGACAAAATGGGGGCTAATGGAGTTTCTGCTCCTTTTGCCAAATGTTAGGCATAACATTTAAAAGTAATTTCTACAGTTCAAGTAGGACCATCTACAGAAACACGACAAAAACGGTAATAAAATAACTACTTCAAAAGCAATTCATGAAATATTACACACAAGAGGGCACTTTAGACTTTCCAAACATAAGAGAAACTACTTTCAACTTGAGAATCTAAATGGTGAACGTAATCGTTTTTTGCTAGTGCTGGTTGGTCTAATTTTTTTTTTTTTAATAAAAACTTTAATTCAGCTTAAGGAAAAGTTCATCCCAAAATAAAGAAAACACATACTTTGCTCTTACCTATAGTGCTATTTATCAATCTACATTGTTTTGTGTGAGTTGCAGTGTCCTTCAAAATAATGGAACTAGATCGCACTCTGCTTGTGAAAAAAAATACATTTGAAAAACTCCACAGCAATGTCTCTTTCCAGAAATATTGACTACATAATGCACAGACCTTGTGGGGAACAGTTTCATGTAGGAACTATTTACTTTTTACCAAACTACATCCGCAAACTGTATTACAGCATCTACTTGTGGACTCACCAAAACAATCTAGATTGATAAGTAGCACTACAGGTAAGAGGAAAATTATATTTATTAGATTTTTGGGTGAACCGTCCCTTTAACAGTGATAGTTAGCCGTTTCTGCACACTGTGATCACCCATGGAAACATGCAAAAACTACCTGGACCACTCACGGTGCAGTTCAGGAGCCATGTTGTAGTCCTGACAGGAGCTGTGGCCCTGACTTAGGCCTGTTAACAAGTGTACTACTCAACTATGGGAGGGAGCTCCAGGGACAAAAACCTCAGCAACAGTCTTATTAATTGCATATACATGTAACCTTCTTATTTAAATGGATCACACACACCTGTTAAGAGGATAAATAATTGCAAATAAAAACATCACACAAGGACATCCTAATTCTTGCCTTTGGGCAGTTGTAAGGCCACAAATGCTGAAAAAAGTTGAGTTGTTCCATGTCAACCTAGGAAAAGCACTGTGACAATCATATGGCAAGCATATTCTCAGCTGCAAATTAATATTTTAAAAACACCATATATACATGAACAAAGAGCAGCACATCCATGCCAGTGATGAAAAGAGGAATTCTACTGTGGACAACAATCTCAAAAACCCTTCATCTGCAACAAAGGTACGACATGGCTTAAGACCTGAGGAATACTTTGAAACATCACAACCTGGTGGCTCTACAAATCAAGCTCTGAAGCATTACAATTTAATTGATCACTTGCAAGATCTTAAAGAATAAACCACAGAAGCTGAAAGTAGCTGTTGAGAAAAACCCAAAACCCACCAAGGGGAGATAAGCGCACGCTTTAATGATAGCCGGGGTGATGAGCGTGAACACCGCCCCCATTGTTGGGCTCCTGAACTTGGCCCATGGCTGACCTGTGAATCTTCTCCATCACATGATCCATGTTCTGCTCCTGAAAGCTGGGCATCTGGAATTCCCCTCCTAAGAAATCCACATTCTGCATTAGTTTGGACTGGCCAGAAGGACCTTCTTTCCCTGGCCTGTACTTTGCCCCTGGGATGCGGTCTGTGGAGGCAGCAGCCTGCCCTCCCTGGAAAGCCACTGGGAGGTCCTGAGGGCCGGATCCATTGTTACCTGCTGTAGCTGGCATGCTGCCCCACCGTGGCTGCATGTAGTGGCCATTAATGTAAGGCATAGAACCTACTGGGCAGTTAACAGGGGATGAAGGTGGTGGTTTTTCTGCAGGGTGTTTAAGAGGAAAGGACTGTGCAGTGTTGGGTAGCTTGTGGGAATAGTTGATGTTTCGAGAGGGGAAAGCACACTCAGTGGGAGGCTCCATCCTCGGGTTCTTGCAGGGATGGGCCCCTTCAGGAGCTTGCTGCATGTGGGCCATCTGATGCTGCGCCCAGGAGCGCTGCTGCTGTTGCAGCTGCTGTAGTTGGTGTAAATGTTGCTGCTGCTGTAACTGCTGCTGTTGTTGTTTCTGCTGATGTAAATGGTGCTGCAGCTGCTGATGATGCTGCTGCTGCTGCTGCTGCTGCTGCAGTTGTACCTTCTCTGGGTCTGCGTGAAAGGCAGGCATACTATTAGTAGCAGCTATATTGGGCTGTGAATGGAGGGCAGCATTGGGAGTGTGAGCTGTAGCTTTGTCTTGGGGTCCCACCATGAGGCAGCTAGGCACAGAGCCCAGAGCCGAGTGGTGACAGGATACCCTTGAGCTAGCGTTGATCAGAAGGTTGCGGCTGATGGGGCTGGGGTTTGCGATCTGGCCCTCACAGACTGAGGTGGTGCCCATACCCGCCCTTGCCTGGCACAACTGGTTGATTTGGTGCACAATGCTGCTCAGGTCACTTGGCCGGTTCTGATGCAGGCTGGCTGCCATGGACAGTGGGATGGTGGAGGTAGATACAGTTACATTTGGTGGGGCGTCTGCGTCAGGGAGCTTCCGGGGCCCATATGCCCCCGGTGGGGCCTGCTGGAGGCTATTAGGCATGGTAGAAGGTCCTGTACCCACAGCTTGGGGAAGGGGCTGTGAGCCAACTAGCCCCTGGGTGTGCTGCAGGCTCGGAGGCTGAGCTCCATCAGACATGTGGCGCAGATCCTGAGTCACTCCTTGTTGTGCAAGTAAAGCTTGCGGAGGAGCCGTCTGATGCTTTAGTGTCTGCAGATGAGAAAGATGCTGCTGTGGTACGACTGGTGGACAAGACTGGCTCTGCTGCTGCTGCTGTGCCTGGGAGTGAGGCAGACCCTGCTGCCTCTGTAGGCCTTGTGGATGAGCCAATCTTTGCTGTGAAGTCTGAACCTGGGACAAACTCTGCTGACGCTGCATAGCTTGTGAATGAGCCATGTTCCTTTGCTGTAAAGCCTGTGGGTGAGGCATAGTTTGAGGCTGCTGTAAAGTCATTGGATGATTCATGCTTTGCTGTAGCGCCTGTGGGTGAACTATACCCTGCTTCTGGGCCGTAGGCTGAGACGGGCCCTGTAGGTGAGGAGCAGGTTGAGGAAGATTTAAAGTGCTTTGAGTGGCGTACGGCCCACTGTGAGGGTTCATGACGACCTTCTGAAGATGTCGGGCGCGGCTACCGTCTGACTCTTTGATGTCACCTTTGGCAGGCGCACGGAGGACAGCCAGCAGACCCCTACTGGAGCTGACCTGAGAGGGGTAGGGACTGTGGCGCTGGCTGGACGAGGATGTATCAAGCCCGTTGACTGTGCGGCGAATGTGCTTCCTTTGAGGTACTTTGACACTGTTGGGGAAGATCTGGATCGTCAGAGGGTTGTTGGCAACTTTCTTAGCATAGGCATCCAACTCTGCTGGGGTTGGATAGCAGGCAGATCTCATCTTCTGTGTAGTTTCCCCTGCAATGTGTGCAAGATCAGACAACCAGAAATACCTAGCAAAGCACATTGACTGGGATTCAACTCAAACTCACATCAATAGGGCTGGGGGATGTGACTTTTAAATAATATCTCTATAATTTTAGGCTATGCAGCGAGATAGATAGAGAGAGAGAGAGATAGATAGAGATAGAGATCTCTTGCTGCATAGCCTAAAATTATACTCACTCATATACATCATTCTACTAAACCAATCTCAATTTAGGGGGTGCACAGCTCATATTTAGATGGAGTTCATTTTTTAAATACCACATCAGAATGTCCTAATATAGTCTGAGCGACACTGAGGTGGTCTGCTATCATTTTGAAGTCACATTGGTCTTTGGAAATGTATTATAATTATTAAGGTTGATTAATTACTCACACAATTGAAATGCGTTTTCTCTGAAATACAGTTTGCATTAGTAAAAAAAGAAAATAGCATTCATCTTAATTGATTTATTAATGTTTTTATTTATTATTGACAGACAGACTGACTTAGGCAATTTTGCAGTCATTCCATAACTATCAAGTTCACTAGAGGGTCACTTTTATTTAGAAGTCAGTTCTTACACTCTCTTACTGTAATACCGAGTATACACATGTACAGCAAAACAACGAGGGGGCTAGTGTTTTCCTCACTGGAGGCTGGCATCTCCTATTACCAACCTCAATACGTACGAAGCTCGCTTTGGCGCTTCACGTCTTTCGCTCTCTCTGCGCTATTTCCCTGTTCCCTGCAGACACAAACACTGGTTTGTGTCTGTGAGAGGGAGAGAGCCGTAGCAGAAAGCGAGAAAAGCGAAATGCCAAAGTCAGTCTCATGCCGGCAAGTTAAAAATACTACGTGACAATTTGTACTCGATGTTGGTGATAGTCATTTACCACAGCCAGCGATACAGAGAGTATATTTGACATATTGCCCATCCCTACATCACAACACTATTTACTGACATGTTCTGCAAAAGTACTCTATTAAGACTTCTGTAGTCATTAAAAGCTAGTATGGCATTTTATGGGCCAAAATAAACCTCACTTCTCCTCCATTAATGTTTTGGATCATGCATGGAGCTCTTAACAAACATTACATTGCTCTTGAATGGAAAAACAATAAATAAAAGTTTAGGGTTCAGTAACGATGACATAATGTTGCATAATCACACTTTATTCTCAAGTTAATCTTAGATCATGGATAAATGATATTGCAAACTTGCAACTAAAATTGCAACATCATCGTTGTCTGATCCCAAATGCTGACCAATGAGGAAATGACTTTTTCAAAATGGAAATATGACCACAACATGGTGGCAGAAAGCACTCACATTTCTGAAGTCCAGTGTTCATCTGCGTGCGGGAGAAAGGTCTGATGGTAGGGTCACCTGATGCTGGCAGACAGGCCAGCATGTCACTCTTCCACTAATGCAGCATGGGACACCTTCTCCTCACCGTACTTGGGAGAAACAGAGCACGCACAAGTCAGCCGCCGACAGACAATTACGTTGGTGTGAAATGACAACGCTATTGCCTATTTTCACATCCAGTACAGTTTGACCTTTTGCAAATGGCAGCTTGTAATAAACTGACATCATGGTTCTCTCATTGAACAAAACAGCACATAGGTGCTGCATGATGGCAGGCTGCAAGCCATCCAGATATATCCTTCAAACTCACAAAAAAAAAAAAAATTAAAAAAAAGCTGCAACGATTAGTCGACTAATCAATTAGTCGATCAACAGAAGAAAGAAAAACAAATCCCTTGTTATGAACACTGAACACTCATTAATGTTCTCAGCCTCTCAATTATAGAGATTTCCGGCCTTTCTCTATTTTTATATCATATTAAACTGAATATCTTTGGATTTTGGACTGAGAAAACAAGACCTCACCTCTGACTCTGAGAAACTGGGCTGTCAATCAAATCAATGAATCTAGAAAACGATCAGCAGATTTATCGATGATAAAAATAATCGCTAGTTGCGGCTTTAGCACATACATGTCCTCTGCCGAGCATGTTTTTAAATGGGTCACATAATGAAAAGCTGGAACCGCATCAGAATCGAAGCATTGGTCCTGAATCCAAATGCATTTGAATGTAGAAAAGCGGAGTAGGTACACAAACAAGTTCACTAAGAAGAGGGGACTTTAGCTTTGTCCAAAAACCTTTTAGAAAATTATAATAATAATAATAATAAAGAATGTACCACTCCAACAAGTCAACTTTAGGCATTTGACCTAGTGATTTATCATACACGTCTACAAATTAATGATGAATCTGCAAAATGATGTAGGAGTAAAACATAAGAATAGTAAAATACTGGTCAGACTTGAAGGTTAACAGGGGCGGTCACTTCCTGGCCTACGCTGGAATAAAAACGTTTTATGTCATCATTCAAAAAGGATAGGATCACATTTATCAAGTCGTTCTAAAAACAACACTCCCCCTATGTAAATGTGATTGACAGTTTGTTTCATTCCTCCTGTGCCTCCAAACAAAGAGATGAGGGACAACATTCACAATATGGCTGCAACAAAATTATTTTCATTAACAATTAAATCTGTCAATGATTTATTTGAATGGTCAATAAAATGTGAGCATATAAAAAAGTGGCCATTACAATCTCCTTGAACTCAAGATGACAAATATTGAGTGCCAGTCTTAGGTCTGCACCGGAACCGATTGACCGTAGTAAGTGGATCGGGTATTTGTCACGACGTGAAAGTTCTACATTAAATACAGCTTCTTTGCCTTTGTCATTATAAGATTCAGTGTTTCTGCTGTCGGCTACATTACTTAGGTGCAAGCCACAACCCTACATAAAAATGTTTTCAATGAGTCACATGCAGTGAGTTAGACAGATATACAGTACATCCCGCAGCTTTACAGTATGGGCTAAATCACAGTAGTCATGATATAAAAATTAAAAAAAAAAAAAAAAAAAAAAAAAAAAAAAATATATATATATATATATATATATATATATATATATATATAAAAAGCTGTCACATACTAAAGTTGGACCTAAGGAAACTGTGATAGACATATCATTTTTTTTGATATTTTATAGTAGTCTGTGAATCGAGAAAATCAAAGCCATAGCCATCGAAACAATTGAAAATGTAAATAATTGTTAGTTGCAGCCTTACCGCAGATGTTGTTCCCATCTCTGCTAATGGAAAAAGAAAAGGCAGGAAAGGGATCTCTGTCATGTGTTTTCTTCTGGTTTAGTCATACATCATTTTGCAGATTCATCACAGATTTACAGACAGTTTATGATTCACCATTAGCTCACTTCCACTGTTCAGATAGTTGACTGACTTGTCATAGTGGTACAATCTTAGTGGTCTCTAAAGGTTTTTAGAATAAATGTATTGGTGAGATAAATTGCCGTCTTGGACATATGCGTTTGTGCAATGAAATATTCAGTGAGAATTTGGGCTTTTTTATTTGATCTAAATGCAAATTAATTTGGCTAAAAGGGCAAGTGCTTCTATGCTGACTTGGGTCAACCTTTTCACCAGTAGTAAAATAAGTAGTAGTAGCAATACTACAATGTAAAAGTACTCCGTTACAAGTAAAATTCCTGCATTCAAAATCTTACACAAGTAAAATTCCAAAAGTATTACAATCAAAATCTACTTAAAATTACAAAAGCAAAAAGTACTTATTATGCAGATTGGCCCATTTCAGAATACATAGTATATTAATGGGTTATAATTATTGATGAATTGCTGTCTGTGTTCATCGCTTAAATGTTGTAAATGGTTAAAAAAGGTGGCCCTCTTATTAATTACTTTATATACAAATATACAATAACCTACAAGTTGATTTATGACTTGTATTAATAATCTAAATCTGCAAAGTAAAGCAGTCATATAAATGTAGTGGACTAAAACGTACAATATTTCCTTCGAGTGGAGAGTAGAAGTATAAAGTAGCAGAATACTCAAGGAAAGTACAAGTACCTCAAAATTGTACTCAAGTACAATATTTGTACTTATACATTACATTGATGAGGACAGAGTGCAGGGAGTGTAAAGGGACTCTTCATTAAGGCAGGATAACGTGACCTTTTCTAGACACACTTACCGTGTGGATCCATGGCGTCCTCCTCAGCTAACGCCTACATTAACTAGATTATTGGACGTGTCGGATCACATAGTTGGTACAATCTTATAGGTAAAGTAGGTTAACTTTCCCACAGCCAGAGTGTGGCTAGGTGACGTTAGCCATCTGTCTAGCAATCCATCTTTAATCTGCTGTAATTTAAAACAGCTAACGTTAGCTAACATTAGTACCGATCTAACAAATGTAGCTGGACTATTTCAGCAAGCGAGCACACACAGCGCTTACTGGAGGGGTACTGTCCCTTCAAGGAAATCAAAATATACATCGTTGAATAGGTTGACGTTACCTCGAGTCACAATAAATAAGGAGCTTCTTTGTGCTTATTGTGACCAGGCCAGCTGGTTAGCAAACTTTAGCTTTTCATTGACGGAAAACACCGACGCGACTCGAATGAAAGAGCGTAATACTTACTCCTCGTGAATCTATGAGTAAGGAAACTTCATTTTGTGGAGATACAACGTTGATATTGTTTTTTAAAGAAATGAAGAGACCATCCCCGGTGTTGGTTCTCCGTGCCGCTGCTGCTGTCTGGCTACGGCAGCAACATTTGTCGGGCATGCGCAGAGCGATCTAAGAGGACCCCCGGGTCTGCATTTAGGCATCAATGGTAAACTCCTGTCCAATAGTTCCAACGAGTGGGATGTTTTATCACTAAAGCCATGAAGCGCAAGTTCTCTTGATGCATCCATGGAAGAAGTACCCAGATCTACTAACAATATCACTGTGTAAAAATACCCTGTCATTATTGCATTATATTATAGTACTAATGTACTAATGTAAATGTACTAAATTACTTTCCAGCGCCTGGATTAGGTTTGATTTCAGAAATATAAGGAACACAATAAAGCCTGATGTCCCTCCATCAGACAGGAAGGTTCATATAAGTGAATGCAACTTTCTTTAACTAAAATCGACTTTAAGAAAAATTCAATAAATAAACCATGCATGAGATTATGACTGAAATCTGGTTTTATTTTATATTAACCAGTTACATATATATATATATACATATATATATATATATACATGTATATATATATATATATACATGTATATATATATATATATATATATACATATATGTATATATATATATA
>CALSBV010012220.1:7935928-7946029 GCA_943590825.1 Bovichtus diacanthus | reverse complement strand
ACACACACACACACACACACACACACACACACACACACACACACACACCGTTGGCCACCGACCCTCCGACCACCACTCCACCTCCTGAGCCACAACCGCCTCGAAGATTCTCATACATGCTGAACAGGCATGTGTACTGGTTTGTTTTTGGATGAAGGCTGCAGACCTATTTCAATAAATGCTGTTTTCACTTTGTATTGGAGAAAATGTCAAGTTAAAATCCATGCTGAATTGTATTATTTTGACGTGTTTTTGCTCAGTTGCTACATTAGCAGGTATTCTGATCACTGTCAGAGCACCAGGTATTGCAGCCGTAGCCGCTCACAGCACCGTCAACACACCTTAATGGTAAAGCTGAGAATCTCGATGCCCATCCTGCCCACGTCGGGAGCTGCTACCTCCCTCACCAGTTTAGCAAACTGGTCTCTGTCCTGATAAATCTGCTCTACAGTCAAGGTACCTACAAAAGAGAGACGTTGTCAATATTTCCACATGTCCATCTGTGCCTTGCAAATCAAAATGGCACTTTCACAAACTAGCAGCAGCTTTTTTTTTTTTATTACCATTTCTTTGGTTTATGTAAAAACAAGTGTAGCAGAATATTCTTAACCCCTTTAGAGAAGCATGCAATCCTTTAACTAGAGAGACGCAGAGGTCAAAGAGTCATTAGGTTTTAACAATGTGCACGGCAAATACTGCACTGCTGCCACAAATCAATCTAGAGATAAGACAATTTGTTGTTTAATAACTTTGTCGACCGGCAAAAAAATTATTTGTTGAGTTGACAAAGATTCAAGCCTCTCCATTGCAAACAGATGTTTCTTTTCTCTGTTTTAAATAATATAATTGTGAGTGGAATGTCTTTTGGTTTTGGACTGTTGATTGAACAAAAGAAGACATTTGAAGACGTCACCTTGGACGTCGCAAAGAAAAAACTATGAATTCACAAAACAGTCGGCAGATTGATTGAAAGTTTAAATAATTGTTAGCTGCAGCCCAGAACCACTTGTAAATTATTTACACAGGTATTATAGAAAACTATTTCAGGTGACAAACCCAATTGTTCAAATTCAAATGAAATAAATGTCCATACCTAAAATGGAGCGCAGGTGTCCCTCCAAAGTCTGTATAACCACATTTTTGATTTCCATGACTGATTTACCCAGGAACTGCTCACACGCTACTGCCAGTAAGTCCTGCTCCGTCATGACCTTCACCTGAAGAAGACAGTTAGGTCAGCTCATCTGGTGAAGGACCAAACTCTCGACATTTAGCCCCAGAGTATGTAGTGTAAGTAAAAGAGTCTAAACTTTAAATTAACTACATGTTAACTATCTGATCAAAGGACAAGTAAACAAGACAAACAATCTTCACAGACATCAGATTCCAGCTTTCTGCACTAGACAGTTTTTGATATTCCACGCTAAAGACACAATTTAGTGAGCATAGATGTACAAAGGTTCAGATGAGGTGTTGTCCATGTGTGTGTGTGTGTATGTGTGTGTGTGTGTGTGTGTGTGAGGGTTCACAGAGAGGACCCTGGGTTGTGGTCTTACCTGAGCCACCCCTGTTACAGTGATGGCAACCCCCTCTGCTGTCTCCACATCCTCACATCGGGGCTGCAGAGTCATGATCTCGAGGGTTATCCTGCAGCAAAAAACAATAGCACATGAATTGGGGAATGAAGAGAGGAAAAGTAAGTGGTAAGAGCAAGCTGTGGGATAAAATCTGCAGATGTTAAATGCTGTATATTGTTAGGAAATGGACAATCTGATGCTAGTTGTTCGTTAGAAGCAGAATGAGCTTGATTACACATACAAGGAATTTGACTCTGGATTTAAGTGTCTCTCAATTTACACAGAAATAGACACACAGCTAAAAACAAGTACAAGAAAGCAGCAATGAACAACAACAATTTCTCTATACAAGTAAAGTGCATCAAGACAGTATCTGTCAATTTATTTGACTGTTTCATGTTTTATTGTTTCACCACACTGAATTGTAGTTGATTTAATTAGTTTTAAAAAAAACTTTTTTTAAACAGATCAAAATAAAAAGACTAAAAATAACTTCAAATCTATTATTAATCAAGGAAATTTGTCTTACTCTGCTTTTGGGTGCAATGTGAAAAGCGTACAACAAAATGTCAACATAAAGTAGGCATTATTAATGTAAATAACATTTTATTTGGGGGTTCAGACACATTGTCCACCCACAGCTGTGTTTCGGCCATTTTGCTGCCAATTAACCGCATGAATCCGGACAATGTACTGGACATCACAACGGAGCACTACGCAGGAAATTAGGCGATGGAATATTTCACAATCTCAACTTTGTCTGTGACATGTGGCAGGAGTCCGTTGAACAGCACTGTGGAATATAAAACGGCTGTAATAAAACGTTTGATCTCCCAGCAGGGATCAACCAGCCAACGACCACTGCTGCTGCTGCTGCAGCAAAATAATAAAATAACCTGAGAAATGTCCCCGTCTTGTGTGACACTGCACATTTAAGAGTACGGTGCACATTTGGCAGTCAAGCACACTACTCATCATAGAGAAGTGTGAATGTGTAGGCTGAAGAGGAAATAGACCTGTGTACCTGTTTACATGAGAAACAACAACACTGTGTGTTATAGTAGAAAGATGGTAGACAAGCTTTCATCCTCCACTTGCTTACAAACTGCCTGCAAGTAATGGGACTGACTTCCCTGTGGAAATCCAAGGCAGCAAAAGCCCATTTCAGCTGTGGTCTTTTTAAAAACCTCAGCCATTTTATCCAAATGTGTTTGAACAGAGGGCTTTGAAAAGTATAATCCAGTTATCTGTGATGAGTAACATTTGCTGGCACAATTATTTCAAGGAGCTGATAAGAGGATAAAAGGACCTCATGTTTTAATATGTTCACCTTTGGGTGTCCGAGATGAGCCACCAAGCCCAGGCCCAGCCTCCCACAGCGTAGGTCTTCGTATCAGAGTCACAACAACCACCTGAGGGAAGAGGGACAGTTGCAGTTGCTAAAACCTTTACAGCAAAACAACATGTTGATATTTAAACTGTAGGAAAGACAAAACAGAGCACAGAAATGTTGACTGGATTTAACATAAAATTAACATCGATTCAAAATAGATTTAACTCGAGGGCTTGTGAAAAAATCTCTTGTCTGTCAAAAGCAGGTTGTGTGAATAAAAGCACAGCATTAAACACAAAATGTGTAAAAGTACTTGGCGAAAAACAAAAAATTGGCAGGGAGATTACTACTATGCTAGACTGTAATGACTCCCAACCCGTGGGTCGAGACCCTTCCAAGTGGTCACGTAATAAACCTCAGGGCATGTGAGACTAAAACAGGGCAGGAAAGCCATGAACAATTATTTACTTCTTCAAATGATCCTATAACTTTTGTTTTGTGAAATTCTGAATAGTTTTACATTTTCAGGGATTTAATGTTTCAACTAAAACAGGGAAACAAAGTCTCTCTTTGTCGGTAAAGACAAGACAACCGGCAGTAGAGGAAGAAGTAATTTGATCTTTAACTTAAGTAAAAGTAAACATACCATAGTCTAGAAATACTCAATTACAAGTAAAACTCCTCAATTCAAAATGTCACTGAAGTAAAAGTATAGATGTATTATAAGCAAATCGTACTTAAAGTATCAAAAGTAAAAGTACTCATTATGCAGAATGGCACCTTCCAAAGTGTTATACTACTGGGTAGATTAGTAGTATAGTACTGCATCATATCATATAAGCAGACTTGCTATGTTTTAGGGGTCACACTGCTGTCCAGCATACAGAAACGTTGTGATCTTTTGTGACAATATTACATAGATGCCAAATATCCATGTGCATTCATTTTAACTGTGTGCTGTACCTTGTTGGACGCACATGTGCAGTAAGTGTACAGTAGTCAACATGTTCTAAACTGTATGTTCACACTGATGTTTCATTTTCAAACTTGAATCAATTCATATATTGAAAAAGATTTAAACAATAGAGATAATAATAATAAACTAATATTATCTATGTAACCCTTAGTCAAAACACATCAGCTGAAGAAATAAAATGACTCCTCAGGTGTTGCATCATTCCACACAGCTTGAGCTTTTTATTTAGCTTCATTTCCTGAGCTGAGATTCCACTAATTACACACAGCTCCATGGATGAGCACACCCCCACCCCCTCAGCTGTAACACCATTGTGGGCCTACATGAAGAGACAGCCTGCTTACAAAGACAGCAGCCTTCACGGTCATTATTGACACACGCATTTGTGCTTGTATAAGTCGGTACACATGACGCTTTGACTGCAGCCCATTATTACCTGCTAATAGCTCGAACGCACCGTCACCGCCTTGCTTGCTAACGAGGTTAGCATTACGGTTCTAAGTAAATCGTGATTGACGTTCATTTACTAACACAGGTTTAGTAGCTTTGCACAGTAGCTACCAGATAATTGTTTTAGCATTAGCAGGCAAGCTATTTTGCGCCAAGCAAGAGCGAAATCAACGTTTTTTCAGTTAGCCCCCGACGTCAGCGAACTACCGTCCGCTAGCCCGTTAGATCTCAGCTCTAACTGACAGCTAGCTGAGCTCCGTGAGCAGCTCCGTGAGGGGGGACACCTACCGGAGACCACCAGAGCCTCGTTCGGCCCCACAGTTAAGCAGTTCCCCATGTTGACTCGAGATGACAAAAGAAACAAACTAGCAAACAGTCGGATCCTTTGCGGGGTTAATGGTATAAATGTTATTATAAAGTCTTTTAATCCAAGTCTGAACGGTGTGAAAAGAGTCTTCACGTCCCGCACGACGACAGCAACAACTCAGCCCCCGCCCCGCCTAACGACACCGCACAGTGACGTAACGTGTGTCAACACGAGAGGCCGTCAGGGCTACATGGCACATTTTGGAAGCCTTGCTAAACTATTTTTATGTTACTCATACTGCACGGGGGTGATCATTGCGAGTGGAAAAGATCGCTCTAATGCAGCTCGACAACCCCCGTCTTAGAGGTTGACCTACATTTACAACGCGCTCCAGTTACTTCCTTTCTGGTGTCACTGTATTTTGAAGGAATCCACCGGAAGTAGTAGTATGTCATTATATGCAGTGTGACGCTAAATGACGAATTTAGTGTGTTTTCTCACTGCGACTGTTTTGTTGTTTTGTTTACACTTGTTTGCGGATAATATAAAAATGCATACTTGAAATAGTATATTTCAAATATAATAACTCAAAAAACTCCAATGGCTATAAATATACAGTCTATGAATGGCTAGAATAAGAATCACTGGTGTTTGCTGCTCTCTTGTGGTCTTATTGAGGAACTTCAACACATTACATTAATTAAGCTAACGTCAATAGTCAATGCAAACATGACTATACCGCTGTGGCCACTAAAGGGTAATCAAAAGTCATGATTACAAATACATTGCTGGGTGCTTTGAAAGTGTACATTAATATATATAAGCAGTATGAATCAGAATATCTGTATTATTCCCTCTAATAAAATTAGTTGTTGTTTCTAATTTCAATAAACAGTGAAACATACTTTGTCAGTACTTACATACTTCAGAGTCAGATTATTAATACAAAAATATAAATCAAATAACAATTTATGATATATATGGAATATAGAAGTAGATTGTAATGACACTTTCACAGTATATCATCACACTCTTACCTACAGTACATCTCGACTGTGATTTTATTGTCTAGCTTTGTGGTGCACTGAACATTGTTGGGGTAGCTGTTTATTATATTCTGGTCTGTTGATGCTTTAGTTGGGAGAAACTGTACAAAGGATTTCTCACTGAATAATTGAATATCTAGAAAGAAACCCATGACAACCTTGTACACCTACTACCTGTGTACAAACCTCTTGTGTACAGGCAGCCGGTGACCACACGCACTGTGAAGAGATGGTCTGAGGAGTCTGAAGAGGCCCTAAAAGACTGTTTCGAGACTACTGCGTGGGATGTGCTTGTAGACTCTCATGGGGAGGACATTAACAGCCTCACGGATTGTATTACGGACTATATAAACTTCTGTGTGGAGAACGTCGTACCCACCAGGACTGTACGATGTTTTGCAAACAACAAACCCTGGATTAATCCTGACATAAAGGCTCTGCTCAAAGACAAAAAGAGGGCTTTTAGGTCAGGCAATAAGGACGAGTTGAGGATTGTACAGAGGGAGCTGAGGTGGAAGATCAGGGAGGGAAAGAACAGCTACAGGAAAAAGATGGAGGAGCAGCTGCAGCAGAGGGATGTCAGCGGAGTCTGGAGAGGCCTAAAAACCATCTCTGGGTTCAAGGAACCAGACTCCCAGCAGCCCAAGGGGGACCTAAAGTGGGTGAATGACTTGAACATTTTCTTCAACAGATTTGATCAGTCAGGCACCCCTCCCCCGGCCCATTCCCACCTGCTGCAACCCCCACTGTCTGTATTACCAGGATACGACCCTGTTACCTCCCCCATCGCCACCTCCACCCACCCTCCTACCTCAACCCATAGCTACCAGTCACCCTACTCACCCACCCTGTCTCCTGCTACACCCCCCACCCCCCCACCTGCTACCTGCACTTTGTCCCTCACAACGAACCAAGTGAGGAGGGAGCTCAAGAGGTCTAAGGTGAGAAAGGCTGCGGGTCCAGATGGCATTAGCTCAAGGCTCCTCAAATCCTGCGCAGACCAGCTGTGCGGGATAGTGGAGCTACTTTTCAACCTGAGCCTGAAACAAGGGAGGGTACCACAGCTGTGGAAAACATCTTGTGTGGTACCTGTGCCAAAGACCCCTCGTCCCAAGGACTTCAACAGCTACAGGCCGGTGGCGCTGACATCGCAGCTGATGAAGACCCTGGAGAGGTTGGTCCTTGGATATCTTCAGCCCCTTGTGAGACCATCAATGGACCCGCTACAGTTTGCCTACATCAGCCTGGCACTGGGGTGGATGACGCTGTCATCTACCTCATACAGAGATCTCTCTCTCACCTGGAGAGGGCTGGGTGTACTGTAAGAATCATGTTCTTTGATTTCTCCAGTGCCTTCAACTCCATCCAGCCCCTGCTTCTAGGAGACAAGCTACAGTGCTCGTGGGTGGACCACCACTTTACCACCTGGATCCTGGACTACCTCACCAATCGCCCACAGTACGTGAGGACCCGGGAGTGTCAGTCAGACACAATTGTCAGCAGCACGGGGGCCCCCCAGGGAACGGTTCTGGCGCCGTTCCTCTTTACCCTCTACACTGCAGACTTCACACACAATATGGCAAAATGTCACCTGCAGAAGTTCTCTGACGACTCTGCTATTGTTGGCCTCATCTCTGATGGGGACGACAGGGAGTCCAGGGAACTTACTCAGGATTTTGCCCTCTGGTGCCAGAAGAACCACCTCCAGCTCAACTCAGGGAAGACCAAGGAGCTGGTGGTGGACTTCAGAAGGCGCAAACACTCTCCACCCTCACCAGTGAACATCCAGGGAACGGACATTGAGATTGTAAAATCTTACAAGTATCTGGGTGTTCACCTGAACAATAAACTGGACTGGTCAGACAATTCAACGGCTCTGTACAAGAAGCCGACTCTATCTGCTGAGGAGACTGAGGTCGTTTGGAGTGCAGGAGGCACTCCTGAGGACCTTTTTTGACTCTGTGGTGGCTTCAGCCATCTTTTATGGAGTGGTCTGGTGGGGCAGCGGCATCTCAGCTGCTGACAGGAAGAGACTCTGACTTCTGATTCTGATTCTGATTCTGATGTTTGATTATGAGGAAGTGACTTTTAACCATTTTCACCTGTTGGTGTTTAAAAGTGATGGTTAAAGATGCCACTCTTATATCTGTACACTAAATATAGCCTGCTAACTAAGCCATCTTGTGCCATCTTATATCCTGCCAAAGTCAAAATGCAGTGCTGGAAGTATTCAGATGTTTTACTTGTTACAAGTAAATACTTAGTTACAAGTGAACGTCCTGTATTCAAAAACTATTATCAATAGTATCAAAAGTAAGTGCTCATTATGCAGGATGGCCCATTTCAGAATAATGTATAATTTTATTGGATTATAATTATTGATGCATTAATGTGTTTATCACTTTATTGTTGCAGCGGGCTAAGGTTGAGCTCATTTTAATTACTGTATATATTTAATGGAGCTATAATAATGAATCCTAATGTATTACTTGATTTACATTTTGTATTATTAATCTGAATCTGCAAAGTAGCTAAAGCTGTCAGATAAATGTAGTGGAGTAAAAAGTACAACATTTGCCTCTGAGATGTATTCGAGTAAAAGTATAAAGTAGCATAAAATGGAAATACTTAAGCAAAGTACAAGTACATCAAAACTGTACTTTAGGTAAGTATAGTTACTTGAGTAAATGTACTTTGATACATTCCACCAGTGTCAAAATGATCAACAATGCATTACAACATACCGTGTGTAATGTAATGTGAGGGCAGAGGGCAGCAGAGGATTGTTATGTGTATCCATTTGTTCTTTTCTGTCTTTTGAGCAACTCATGTTGTGTGCTGTATTTTATAAAACAACCAGAAGGAATCATACAGTCAGTGGGTAAAAGGTATGTCAGGCAGCTGACTTTTTGTTGGTAACAATGGACGTGAAAAAGATTTAAAATAAACAACAAAACAGTAACAGTAACAATGCCTTTAAACAGGATGTGTACGGTACCACTGTTGTAGTTAGTTTTTATTTCTATGTGCTCTTTTATTTCCCTTCTTTTCTCATTCATGTATGTATTTTGTATTTCTACATGCAAAATGATATAAATAAATAAATGCGTTTAAAAAATATATGTGACATATTGACAGGTTCACATTTTAGTGCTGCGTCCAGCATCCTTCTCATCGCTCCCTTGTTCGAGGCTCTGTGATGGCCCTGAAGGTCTCTTCTCTTTCCTCCTCTCCTCTATCTGCCACTCCCCCACCTCCGTCTCTCCGCCCACCTCCTCCTCCTCCGTGGTGATCCTCACTACCACCTCCTGCTTGGTAATGTCACTTTGAGGGGCCACAGGGTTGTTGTAGTAACCTTCCTCACAGATGGAAGAGGAAGAGGAGGTGGCGGGATCTGTGTGGTCGGTGGGTGTTGGCACAGCGTTGAAGGCGATGAAGCCAATGAGGATGATCACCAGCGAGACCAGGTAGAGCCCAGAGAACTGAGGCGGGGCAGAGAGCGGGCAGGTTGTTTTTAAATGTACTCATATATGAACAAAGGTTATGCAGTAAGGGAACATTAATACACTCCATCTTCATCTTCAAGTTTTGTGTCCACACGGGCGGACTTGAACGGGATGCACCTGCAGGATTCATGACATCACAACTAGTTTGGAGCCAATGACTGTCCATTATGCCACTTACACAAATGTGATGTGGAAACTTGAAACCTCTAGTACATATATGAGAATTTACTTTTTAGTGAAGTAGGAGACATCCTGTGTCTCATAGTTGAACTTTTGAATAAAAACAAAATCTTATTTATAGATTCAGAATTTTTTAAAATGCAAATGAAGTGGATCAGACATATAAATAAGCACAAAATATTCACGTTAAGTAAAAGTACCTCACTAGAGTAAATGAATGTAATAACTTCCACTGGCTGGTTCAGTGAGCAGTTCATGTCAGGGAAGCAGAACTAAAACCAGGTCAATTATTGCACGAGTGACGTCCAATAACGTTTTCAGATTAAATATTCTGTTTGCAGTGAATTGCTTTTAAAGGACTTCGGACTCACAAGTTTGTAAACTGTGTATATCCATGCAGCTGTGCAAAAACACATGACACTGAGATTACACTTTAACAATTGGTATCATTCATTAATGCTGCTGTATCGCTATAACATCCAGAGGGTCGTTGTGATCCAGAGAGGGGAGCGAGACGCAGACCAAAACCAGCAATGTGGTAGTCCTTGGATTGCAATATATATATATATAGTATATATTTATATATATATATATATATAGTATATATATACTGTATATCTCTCTCTCTCTCTCTATATATATATATATATATATATATTTATATATTTCATTGACTTAACAAGCACAGCATTTACACACTCCGATCCGCCAATAAACACAGAGAGG
>CALSBV010012220.1:7928428-7933428 GCA_943590825.1 Bovichtus diacanthus | reverse complement strand
TCGGCCCCCACCATGGCCCCCACCCCAAGGAGACAGGTGGAGACGGCTACAAAGTGGACCGGCCTGTAGCGTGTCTTCAAAACCCACCAGGACAGTATCATCAGGACCGGGACCACGAAGCAGTCCAGCAGCTGGAGACAGGAAGCCAGAAACACATTTAAATATAAACACAAATATTAATAAAACCAGATCAAAAAAATGAATCAATACCAACACTAAAAACAGTAATCCTTTCAAAAGGTGACACAGGAAGGAAAAAGTGGCAACTCTTTAAATACATATATTTTGGTAAGGGTGTAAGTTTTTTTTTGTTTTTTAAACCTCAGCTCTTATAATAATTCTATAATAAACTGGTAGCCAGACGGAAATGTCCAAATTGAAACCATTATTTTTTGCCCTGCCTTTACACCATAAATGGTAGTATTTGTAGTTATGATCAGGACTGATGTTGGTAAAAAAAAAAAAATTCACTCAGTGAAAGTGGAAAATAATATTAATATATTGTATTTTTTATAGACGTTTTAGCAAAGGGACATATTTGTCCTCCAAGGTATCAAGTGGAAGTTTTTTTTATCTGACACTGCGCAAAAAATTAAAATCAATATTGTTGCTAATCATTGACATATACCAGTCTGTGAAAAGAAATCCCCCAAGTATGTAGTATACAGAAAATAATACATTTTTATGGGGGTGGCATTATGTAAAAAAAAAGACAATTAAAGGGTTAACATTTAGAACATTAATGAATATTTGGTAGTTATGATAGGAACTGAAGATTTAGATTTAAAAGACTAAAAAAGACTTGTCATCTTTTTTTTAAAGTGAGGCACAAGGGTTACATTTTTATTAAAAACATGAAATGTTTTCACAACAAAAACTCCAACCATGAAACCCACACAAACACAACCTGCACCCACCTGTACACTGGTGAGGTTGGTGTATTGGTACGCTTTGACCACAACATAGTTGGCTTCCACGTCCACCAGCCCCAGCAGAAGGTACTTCCACCAACGCCTCCTCAGTATCTGTAAAATATTGCCATCCCCTACAATTTAAAGGGGAACACCCCTGAACTTCAGTATTGACATTTATTTGTTTTACCACCAAGCCCATGAACAGTTTGGCAGAAAAGCACAACAAAAGCACTGCTGCTCCCTGTGGGCACAGGAGGTGCATACCATCTTTGCTTGTTCCACTATTAGGAGATGTGCACATGACCCACACATTGACATGTAAAGTCATGGAAGGATATGCCAAGTTAATACACGTAAATGTGAATATTATTGCTGAGGCATTCATGTGTAAGCAGTATTTTACTGTTGTACTGTAGTTGGTCAAGCCTGAGCTAATTGTAACTATCTTATATATAGTTGGGTAGTATATAAGAATAAGAATACATCATATTTTATAAACTTATCACGTGTTTTGGAAAATCTTAATTTTGTAAAGTAACTAGTAACTAAAGCTGTCAAATCAATGTAATAAAGTGAAAAGTACAACATTTCCTTCTGAATTGCAGTGGTGGAATGTAATTTAGTACATTTGCTCAATTAGCTAAGTATAATTTTGTCATACTTGTACTCTCCTTCAGTATTTCCATTTTATGCTACTTTATACTTCTACTCCACTACATTTCAGAGGGAAATATTGCAAGTTTTACTCAACTACATTTATTTAAAACTTAGTTACTGTTAACATAAAAAACACATAATATGATGCAGTACTATACTACTAATCTACCCAGTGATGTAATGAAGTGTGTTTACTCAAGTACAATTTTGAAGTTCTTGTGCTTTACTTGAGTATTTCTATTTCTTGAGACTTTATACTTCTACTCCGCTACATTTTGGAAGCCAGTATTGTACTTTTTACTCCATTTCATTTATCTGACAACTTTAGTTACTAGGTACTTTACTGATTCAGATTATTAGCTAATACAAAATATAAATCAATTAATAAATAAAATATGAATAAAATAAGCTCCAGCTTTACCAGCTGCAACATTAAAGGGATGAACACATGAATGCATCAATAATTATAATCCAGTAAATTATTATATATGATTCTGAAATGGTTCTTCTTCCACCACTGCTGAATTGTAGTGGAGTAGAAGCATGAAATAGACAAACAATACTTGAGTAAATGTACTTTGTTACATTCCACCACATCACACTGTTGCTATAGTTTAAAGCCAGAATTATAACACATACTGTAACTTGAATTGCACTATAATGCCAACTCATGTGTTACCTGTTCTGCAGAGCATGGTGGTGTAGGTGACACACAGCAAGGTGTAGTTAAAGAAGCTCTGCATCATGGGTGTGTTCACATGGAAGCTTGTGGCCAGGTACTGGGAGCTGATAGCCGTCCCACAGATGAGCGCAGCCAGGCCCTGACCCATGGCCAACGTCTTGGCCAACTGCCTGAGAGAGAGGAGTACGGCACATCTTTAAAAGTCACCAAAGTCGTCCACTTTAAACCTTCTTGAAAACATATCAGTGGTGGCCTGTGGTGGAATGTAACTAAATACATTTACTCAAGTACTGTTCTTACGTACAAATCTGAGGTACTTGTAATTTACTTGAGTATTTCCTTTTAATGCAGTTTCCTACTTCTACTCGACTACATCTCAGAGGTAAACTTGTACTTTTGACTCCACTTCATTTGTTTGACAGCTTTAGTTAGTTACGAAGATTTAAATGTTTTATGCCCTTCCTGAAAACAACGTATCTCCAAGTGTGGTGAATTGGAATTTTATGATTTTTTTTATGTGCCTTTATATGTTGATAAATTAGCCTACTTCTTAATCTAAATAAACTATTTAAAAGCCTCTTGGATCAGCTGGAAAATACATCGTCTCAAAGCTGAAAACATCATAAAAAGTTGACTGTTTAGAGACACGTGGTTCTCACAGGACAGAGACGCTACAAACATGTGATGATCTTATAGAATATGATGCATTGCTGTAGATTAAACTACCCAACAGTATATAAAGCACAACCTTAAACATCTACAGCAGTAAAATACAACATATACATTAATGCAGCAGTAATAGTAATCCAGAAACATCAAATATAATAATAAAACACTGACTGGGAACATTTTACTGCACAATCAATACTTTTACTGAAGACATTTTGCTGATTATTTACTTTTACTTAAGTACGGTTTTGAATGCAGGACTTTTATTTGTAGTGGAGTATTTCCACAGTGTGGTTTTATTACTTTTACTAAAGCAAAGGATTTAAATACTTCTTCCACCATGGATGACTATAATCCTAAAGGAAAAGTTTGACATTTGGACTGGGAACCGGGGGAAACAGCTTGCCTGGCTCTGTTCAAAAGGTAACACATTCTGCCTCTAAAATGCTTCTCCTGGGTCTACGCACTCACCAGGTGAAAACTTCCTTGGGGTTGAATTTCCTGATCCTCACCATGAGTCCACCGCTTTGTCTCTCGTAACTCATGTCCCTGGATGCATCTACGGACTGATTAGTAGCCATGTTGCCACACCACTGATGGAGAAATCCTCTCTGAGTTTTAACTGTTAAGAGCTTTTAACTCCTTGACTCTCACTGAATGATTAACTGACGCAGAGGGCAAAGATTACTCTTTCACTTACATGTGTCTGTGTCTGTGTGTGTGTGTGTGTCTGTGTGTGTGTGTAATGTGTTGAAGACAGCAGCACTTGGAGATAAGCACTGAAGATGAAAGATAAAGGTAATCACTTTGCTTCCTCTTGTATTCACTCTCATCTGTTATCTGCTGAAGAGATAACAACTTGTGTTGGAGGAAAAGTGTTTCATCATTGTTCCTTTTATTCATGGAATGACATTGGTGGAAACTAACTAAGTGCATTAACTGAAGTACTGTACTTACCGGTAGGTACAATGTACTGACAACTTGTGCTACTCCAAAATAATCACGGGAATATAGTACTTTTTACTCCAGCTGTAGTTACTAGTTACATTTCATATTAAGATGTAACATAAAAACATATGATAAGCTAATAAAATACCATGCATTGTTAAAAATAAAGCAGTGGATCTAATTAACCATCTCAGGAACCCTTAGATTCATATGATGACACTTTGGAGGCCCGACTGACCCCTATGAGAACCACTGGACTAAACTAGCTAACCGTATATAAAGTAGTTAAAACCAGCTCCACCTCGAGCAGCTACAGGAGTGAAATATTTGAACATTAGTACTAACATTTTACGCTACTTTGAACTTCTACTTCACTACATTTTGGAGGCAAATATTGTTATTTTTACTCCACCACATTTATTTAATAACATTAGTTAATTAGCAGATTAGATTATTATTACAGAATACAAATCAACTAATAAATTAGAATGTATTATTATAGGGTAAGCTACATACTAGCTGCAATATTAAAGTGATGAACATGTTGATGCATTAATAATTATAATTAAACTTGTTTTGTACAACTCCTTTTTTCATATAGAAGCAACTTGAAAAAATGTTGAATGAAGATGGGTACGGGGAGGTTACTTAACGCAACACAACCTTGATAACTTGTTTTGGGTTGTCTGGAGTTTCTTTTTGATGCACTGTGGTGTACAATTAAACCAGGAGGTGGCCGCATAGTCAAAGATGTGTTGCTCTTATTGTCATATTACATGTGAACCTCAGCAAGAGTTGCTGTGGAGATCCAAACTAATCACAACAACAAGATGGGGAACCGATTAGGAACTATTGAATTTAAATAAATAATTAAATAGAAAAAACAATTGTATGAATAATTGTGTGAATATGTATGCGAAAGAAATGAGTCCAGTAGTACAAAGCCTTATTGAGGCAGTGCAGTTAATTGTTAGAGAAAGTAGCTTGGTGTACAATATACAGTAAAATAGGTTGTTTTTTTAAAAACATATATACGTATATATATATACGTATATATATATATATACACATATATATATATACGTATATATATATATACGTATATATATATATACACGTATATATATATA
>CALSBV010012220.1:7908949-7925020 GCA_943590825.1 Bovichtus diacanthus | reverse complement strand
ATATATACACACACACACATATATATATATATATATATATACATATAGACGATTCTCTGTTGAAAAAAATATGTCAGGGGAGTCTCAAAAAACAACACACAAATGCAGTGACGTTCACACATGACAAGCAGTTTGCTTATAAATGTAACAACATCAAAATATGTTTTTGATGAAAATGACAAATATTTTTAAATACAATGAATTTCTATTAAATTGATTAAAAACAAGAAATATGTGTATGCATCAGAAATATATTTATGAACTTATTTTTTAAATGTGGATTTATTTTATATACAACAATACTTATTTTTGAGAGAGTCATTTATATATAAAATACAAAATATATTTGTCAATCCTTCTGTGTGCATTGACAGACGGCAAGGTAAAGTGGTGAAAATATTCTAAATGTAGCGTATACTTAAACTGATATAGTCTTTTTTTTGGTGACTAAAATACGTTTTGCTGTAGACCACCATATTCTGTAGGTAATACACTAACTGGATAAGTACCTCATACAACCCCACTTCAAAACATCCAAACTATCCATTTAACTGCCATAACTGTACACACGCTTCTTCTCCATCTTATTTTAATAGTCTCATTTATTGTAATTCTCTTCCATGCTTTGATGTGTTTTCCTATTAAATGGGATGTTGTGGTGTAGTTAACATCATGAGGGATTTGATTTAAAAATGTGTGTAATGACACTAATTATAGTGTTGATGCCTTTTTTTATTTAGCCCAAAGCTATTGCATCAGCTGCTTTTTCTGAGTTGAGCTGGTGTGAGGAGGATTAAATCATTGTTGTTGCTATGAAACATTTACAACAACCTACAAAGCTGTATAATTGGTTTATGTTAAATTTTCTGATGGGGAGTTTTTCCTTTTCCCAATTGAGGTAATTGAAATAAAATTGACTTGACTTGACTTATCTGACTAAACTTAAATAACAAAGTGGTTAATGTGAAGAGTGTAAAGTGTTTAACAAGAGGAAGTTGGTGATTGCTCTTTTTGGTATTGAGAAACAGGATGATAGGAGGAGAGGGAAACAGGAACATGGAGAGTTTAATTCTCTCATCACCTCCTTCAAGAACTCTGAAAAGATGGGTCAAATTTCAAGGGATATTTCTGCAAGTATATACCATGTGTGAGAGTTTGAGGTGCATCGTTTGACTTAACCAACTTTGAATGAAGTTAGTGATGTCCCATTTCCTTCATGTCTGTCCCCCAGAGATGTCCATGCTGTGTGTCTATGGGACGATAAAGGACCAGCTAAAATCCACCAAGCCCTCAAAGAAGACATTCTAGACTTCATAAAACAAGCACAGGCTGTAAGTTTTGTTTGTGTTTGTGTGTGTGTGTGTGTGTGTGTGTGTGTGTGTGTGTGTGTGTGTGTGTGTTTTTTAAACATTCCTGTACTGCTATTTGTTTCTTAAAATATATTACAGCTAGCATAACATGTTTTAGCCTCTTGCTAAAGGATGGCTGCCCTCACTTTCTCCTTAGAGGACAAAAATGTCTGCGTCAAAACACTGGCATAAAATTATATATTCAGATTATTTCCACTTGCACTGGGTTAAATCAGTCCTGATAATTACATATTCATTCAATATTACAATATTCATTCATTACTCTTTAAATGACAGTTTGTTTACATAATGCCATTGTTATTTTTCATGAAAACCTTCTCCGTCTGAGATATGTCAATGATTACCATTGATTTTGATGCATTTCATCAAACACATAATACAGCAGTAATGCCCCTAGAGGAAACCAGAAAAATAGCATGTATTTGGCCCATAGGGAAAACATGAGAAAATGGTAAAACTACAATTTTGAAGCCAACCTCTATATTGAAAGCCGGATATAATAGAATGTATGATTTTATGCTGTAAAATATTTGGATAAAATAAATGATATATTTAATGCCTTTCAATGGGGACATTTTTGTCCTTAAGTGTCTTGAGTATTAGTAGTCTGTATTTTGGCTACACAGTTTCATAGATTTATTATAACAGCTGAGGGTGAACTTCCAAAATTATGAATAAAAAAACCTCACACCCTTGCCAAACTTTGTGCCATGTGCATGAACACAACCACAATGAACAGCACCTTTTACATGTATAAATAGTAACCCATAAACATAAAAAGGACAACAATGAAAATAAGCTTTTACTCTTACTGTGTTTTATCCTCGACAATCACATTGTATGACTGCAGTGCTGTGAATGCAGTCTTTTTTTTTTTATAACTATTGTGTCTTTGTTTTGTTCATCACAAGTGGCACAGTGGTCTGTCCCTCCGGTTGCAGTATCTGAAATAGAAGGAGAGGATGGATAGATTGTGGACTTTATTGAAAGCTTTACAAACTTCTGAATCGGTCCCCAGAGCATCCGTAGTCTTGGACAAAGTGAATGTACTGGTTCATTGTCTAGATGCTGCCTTTAATTTCCACATCTGCTTTAAAAAAAATGTTATAGACATTAACATAGAGAGCAATCGTTGCAGGAACAAAGCATCATAAGTGTTTATTTGTTGACCTGTGTTATCTAACTTTTGCTGGCATGTGTTGCCTTTGCAGCGGGTTCTGAGCCACCAGGACGACACAGCGCTGCTAAAGGCCTACATTGTAGAGTGGAGGAAGTTCTTCACCCAGTGCGACATCCTGCCAAAACCCTTCTGTCAGTTGGAGATCACACTCATGGGCAAACAGGGCAGCAACAAGAAAACAAACATGGAGGACAGCATCGTACGTAAGGTGAGAGGATGAAGGGCGTCAAGACTTTTGAGAGGAAAAACTGAGCCACAACAAGCAAAGAAGAAAAGGAGGATTAATGAGGAGAGGTGATAACAGGACATATAAGACATAAGAGGAAGCAGAAAAATTGAGAGGAGGTGAAAATAACTGAATGAGGAGAGCAGTTAGGCATACAACCTTTTGGACAATAGTTATGAGAAGCAGAGGAGACGAGACACAACAAGAAAGTATGGAAGCCCATTTCCGCCAATGTGATCTTAGTGTTGTAGTTATTTTGAGAAAGTTTCGTTATTTTGAGATGCTATGTCATTATTATGGGTAAGTATCTCATTATTTGTATGGGTCAGTTGGCCTAGAAATCCTCCTATGAGAGAACAGCTTGAAGTGTGAATCATGTGAAAGTTGTTTGATCTGAGAGGAAGGTCTCTCAGATGTGCTGTAATGGAGGACGTTGTGGGTGAGGGAGTATGATTCAGCAGGAAGACAGAACAAGTTTGTTTAAAAGTACTTCATAAATAAATTGGGCAGGGAATGGATGTTAACTTATTATTTAACATTTTTGGTGCACTTGATACACATTTATTACTGCTCTTACCTGACCTGCCCTCACCTTTTTTCCAGCTGATGTTGGACACGTGGAACGAGTCAATCTTTTCCAACATTAAGAGTCGCCTGCAGGACAGCGCTATGAAGCTGGTCCACGCTGAGAGGCAGGGGGAGGCCTTCGACTCCCAGCTCGTTATAGGAGTACGAGAGTCGTACGGTAAGACGGACAATAAGAAGCACATGGGAAGGCACAGAAACACAGACAGGAACCCATTATTTCTAATTTGAGCAGAAACACAAATTGGTACAGTGATTTTAAAAATGTTTCCTTTAAATAAACCCCTACTTCTGTGGTCTACTTTAAATATTCAGGAGGTAGGAAGAACGAACAGAAAACAAACCTGAAAACTGAATCAACACTAATTAGGAAAAACAACAACAGTGAATGAGCACCTCTTGTCACAATCTCTGTGCTTCTGTCCCACCAGTGAATCTGTGTTCCAACCCGGAGGACAAGCTGCAGATCTACAGAGATAACTTTGAGAAAGCCTACCTGGACTCCACAGAGAGGTTTTACAGAACACAAGCACCGTCCTACCTGCAACAGAATGGCGTACAGAACTACATGAAATATGTAAGCTATCATATGACTGACACTTAGTACAAGTGGTAGGATGAAGGATGTGATCACTTTGAAAAAAATGGCAAAGAATGCCTCCAACGAAAGCTCTAATGAAAGGTGGATTGCTGTTAAGGTGCTTACAAATTAGTTTAAGCTATGAAATGAAAGCTCCTCCACTAAACCAGCAGTTGTATGTAAGTTGTGGTTAAAACAGACAAATGGAGCCATCTGTGTAGTAAACTAATCCATCTTGATTACACTCATAAATCAAGGCTAGAGAGCCACGGTGAATAATTAATTGAAACATGCAAACCCGGCAGATCCTTTTGCAGAGCAGAACATCAACCGCATTTTGGTCTGTTTTAGATTTAAATGTTTTTTTAAACACAAAGTTGCTATTTTTTGTGGGGGTTAAATTATTATGAATTGCAAATATGTCAATATGAGTTCCACCCCGACCCGACCCCGGATAAGCGGTTGAAGATGGATGGATGGATGGATGGATGGAGTTCCACCCCGATATAGCATTAACGTAAATCTTGTCGACAGATAAAAAAGCTGTTGCCTTGGGTGTGTGTATGATTTTTGGTTTGTATAACCTTGATTCTTAGTATCTTTGTTTGTTTTTTGTGTTGATGTATGTGTTTCCCTTGCAGGCAGACGCAAAACTGAGAGAAGAGGAGAAGAGAGCACTTAGATATCTAGAGACACGTCGTGAATGTAACTCTGTTCAAGCAGTAAGTGTCTCTGACAGGATCTGAAGTATCAACACTAACTTATTTTTCATGTTTGTTTCAGTTTCTTTAGCCAGTTATTTCCCTCATGTCATGCCAATTTATTTTTCTGTGTTTTCAGGTCCTCTTATCAGATAACATACAGTTCATGGGTCTAGAACAGCACAACAGACTCATACTGCTCAAGAAAGCTGCTCATCAATATGTTTATTTTAATGATGGATTAAATGACTGTATAATGTGAACGGGGTAGCTTGTAGAGAAGACCTCACCCAGAATTAACAACCAGCTCTAGAGAGGTTTAGTGTCTTTTAGCTCATAGTTTTGGTTTTACAGCCAGAACGTGTCAGTGCTTTCTGGTGAACAAACTATGGAATGGAGAAATGGTTTGTAATTTATCTCAAATCTAAAGCATTTCCGACTGCAAATTCGTTCCGCTTATTATCTGAGATCTATAGATAATACGACACAGAGAGACAAAGAATGAACCGTTCTTTATTCATTCAGCTCACTTTATTGAAATAGACAGTTAAAACTTCCAAAATCAGAGAAATGCAGATAAGAATAAGACAGACTGAAGTTGGCTTCTGTTCTGTAATGTGGAAAAAACAATTTTCTGGCTTTTTTTGTTAAGGTTTTACAGCCTTATCACAAACAAACCAGGGTTAGTAAAAGAGTCACATGGACTCACATGTCGGCTCTGCTGAATGTCTGATGTAAATCTGTGTCTCTTTCAATTCAGTTAACAGCACCAAACCTTTTCTGAAAGACTGACCGTCCAGGAGTCTTATTAAATGTATGTGATGGCTGTTTGTTTATGTCAAAGTTTCCCTTATAGTGAGTCTTTGCTTTCTATGTGTCCTCACAGCTTATGGAGTGTTGTGTGAATGCTCTTGTGACCTCATTCAAAGAGACCATCCTAGCCGAAAGTCCAGGGATGATTAAACGAAACGAGACAGACAGTAAGTAGTATTGCTGCACTCACAGCAGTGACGTGAGTTTCTTTTTTTAAAATAGGATGTGGGATGAAATCGCATACTAACATATTCAAAATCGAGGACATTTGCGGATTTGTGATTTATTTATGTACTTCTACTCTGTTACATTGGGCTACACACTTAAACTGATACATTTAGCGATAGCCTTAATAACTTTTATATTCAGCTGAGCCCACACACGACAGCAATTGTCCAACAGATAGATATAAGGTAGCCCACACACACACACCAAGCTTCTCCTTTGAGGATTCAGTAAGTGACGCAAAGTTTTTTTCTTGTTTAGTTTTAAGAGATTAAACAGTGCTTAACAGCCTGTATTTTGTCATTTGTCTGGTTTGGATGGGACACTTAAAGGAAAATGAACATGCACTTCACATTTGTTATTACTTGTTGAGGACACGTCTGACCGAATACAT
Source organism: Bovichtus diacanthus (assembly GCA_943590825.1). NCBI lineage: Eukaryota > Metazoa > Chordata > Actinopteri > Perciformes > Bovichtidae > Bovichtus > Bovichtus diacanthus. Next base: position 7,918,946 of record CALSBV010012220.1, on the reverse strand, counting down.
TGATTTAATAAATTGCATCAAATGAATTTACTCAATATTTGAGTCATTTTTTACAAGATACTTTTACTCAAGTAGTTATTTTTATGAGTAGTTTTAGCTTCTACTTGAGTCAGTATAATTATGAAGTAACAATAACTTTATTGTTTTTGTTTACTCTGCCCACTGCTGACTATTCATACTAAGTATGACGTCCAATTGAGTATGTAGTGCGTTCAAACTGCATAGTATGTGGATTTTGTGTACGCGAGTGAGCTTACTGGACATAAACATAATTATACTCAGAAAGCTCAGACCGGTAACGTCTTCATTCTTTCAGTCATTTAATGCAGAGAAGACGTATTGTTGAGCATACTTTAGTGTAAACTATCTGCTGGTAATGGCATACTTTATCGTTAATTTAGTAGACCTGAATATTTAATGAAAACCAATATTTAATGAATATCAATTCTTAATTTGAACACATGATCATCGTTCGATGAATTAAAATGACAGCACCTTTAACCTATAGGAGGAGGTCATAGGACTAGGGTCTGCTGATTTCCGGGTCACAGGAGGAGAGAGGACGCGAGGAAGCATAATGAAAAGCACCCAGTATGGTTTTGTCCTGTGTGTAACACTGATTCCCCCCGAGCAGAGCTGCACCTGATGTTTTCACTGATGGACAAGGTTCCCAGCGGGATCGAGCCCATGCTGAAAGACCTGGAGGAACACATCGTCAATGCTGGACTAGCAGACATGGTGGCTGCTGCCGAGACTATCACTACTGTACGTGCACAAACACACACTTCAACAATTATTTGGCTCATCTCCTCAATCCCATGTTCAGTCTAAGCAAAGTTATTTATTGTCATATTGTCTGAACAATTACATTCAGGTAGTTGTTGGCAATTAAATTCTTAGATCTCAGGCAACAATGCTCCGAAAATATGTATAAAAAGACAGAGAGACTAATACAAAAATAAAGAACAGTGTAAATACATGTTTTAAACAATATCAAGAGTTACATGTTTTTCAAGCATTACCAAGGTAAACGGGTGGTAAAATATACTATATACTGTACATGCATACATGTATTAGCATGGCCATACAAGTGGCCATGATTAAACCCAAATGTTACATTTATTTATCCAGCAAACAGAGAAGTACAAGGAACCATCCATGGTGCTACAGCATAAAGATGTGTTTCACTGTGGAATAATAATATAATAAAAAACAGATTTTTCTTTCATTTGAAAGGGTACAAGAGGTATTCAGATCAGAATACCACACTGTTATCTACCATAATCTGGAAAATCTAGTTAAAGTAATGTAAATGTAAAAGTAGGATTTTACTGCTGTTGTTGGTGGAGATGGAGCTCATTTTTAACCATTTACTTTAATGATTATTGTCATTATAGATGAATCTGCTGATTATTTTCTCCATTAATTTATTTCTCCAATTGATTGTTTGTTTTGTGAAAATAGTGAGAACACATTTACTCAGAGCCCAAAGTGACACCTTCACAATGTTTGTTTAGTCCAACCAGCAGTCAAAACCTCAACATTATTACTAATGCATAACAATTATTAAAAGGAAAATCAACAAATCTTCACATTTCAGAAGATGGAACCATGAAACGATTCTCTAAAAATTTGCTTTTAAAGTCAAACTCTCCATATGTTTTCTCTGCAAAAATCTTAGTTTGTAAATGATCTAAAACTGTCTGACAAATGTAGTGAAGATAAAAAGTACAATATTTCCCTCCGAGATGAAGTGGAGTAGAAGTAGAAAGTGGCATGAAAAGAATTTGACAAAAATAACTTATAAAATTCAAATTAAAAAGTAATCCTGTGCTGTAGATTTGTTTTCGAGCAGGAAATTACCGGCAACATTTTGGTTAACAAATCCAAAACTCAGAAAGTGAGGACAAACAGTGTGTAGTGAACAACACTATACACTGTAACAGACCAAAGTTAATTTTAGAGGGCAGCTTTCACAACTTGTGCAGTAGTTTCAAATGTGTGTGTGTTTGTCCAGGACTCTGAGAAGTACGTGGAGCAGTTGTTGACTTTGTTTAACCGCTTCAGTAAGCTGGTAAAGGAGGCCTTCCAGGACGACCCTCGCTTCCTCACAGCAAGAGATAAGGTTTGTTTTATCCAACCATTTACTCCAAAGCCAACTGAGAAATATAATTATATCTGCTCTATACTAAAGTCATTTGAGTTTATTTCAGCTCAAATGTCTGTATTTGCATCTTTAATGAGCTATTATTAACACTAGTCTTATTAACATATAATAATGTTAATTGTAAGGACTTATGCGGGCATTATTACCTGTTAATAATGCTTATTACAAGGACCTTAATATAAAATGTTACCAAACAGTAAATCATTTTTTGTATTTTTTGACTTTTGATCAATCGAAAGCATAACCAACTGATTAATGGACAACGTTAACAATCGTAAGTTTCAGCACTCCTTGTTTGGTCCTCACTTTTTTCCCTTCCTCTGCAGGCTTACAAGGCTGTTGTCAATGACGCTACAATCTTCAAACTAGAACTGCCAACGAAACAGAAAGGGTGAGTGGAAACATCTGCTTCGTCCTTGTGGATGTGGAATCAATATAAATCAATATTGAGACCACGATTATTAACACAATTATTCTTTAACTGTGGAAACAGCATGCATTTATTCAACTTTTTGTTTAACGGTTGATTTTCTTGAACTTTAAATATGATTCAACTGAAACAATAGATAAATAATATATAATATATAAGTATATATTTACATTTAAATAAATAATAATCAAAAATAAGTAAGATCAGCTATGTTATAACCTAAGTGCACTGCCACAACATAGTATTTATATATTTGATCAAAATTATTTTGGTATAATTTATGTTTTAGTGCACTGCCACAACAACCTGAAAACTCCTTAACGTATATTCAATATTTTGGGAAACTATATTCAGCATATTCCAGTCATTAACTATTAACTATTAAAGGAAAGGCGGGATGTTCTGGATTCATACCACAAGATAAAACGAGAACATCACGGAATTCTGCTAAATCATTTTTTATCTCGACTATCTTGTTTTCATAATTGTTGGAAGCCAAAATTGTAATTGAAAATAAATATTGATTAATTGCCCAGCTCTCTGTCATTGTGTGTGTGTGTCCATCCATCCAGTGTGGGTATGAAGACTCAGCCGGAGTCAAAGTGTCCTGAGCTGCTGGCAAACTACTGTGACATGCTGCTGAGGAAAACGACTCTCAGCAAGAAACTCACCTCAGAGGAAATCGAGCTCAAACTCAAAGAAGTGGTGAGTCTCTGTCCTTTATAGCCCAGCTTGTACTAAACGGGGCAAACTCGCTTTTAGGTGATCTGTTTTCAGACCACTCCAGACCCTTTCGCCTTCCCTTTTCCCTATACAGTATTCTCACACTAACTTCTCCTTGAAAGTGCTTGAATTTTACTCCTAAAAAATCTGTACCAACCCTGTTTTTAATCTTCTCTCCTTGTAGCTCTTGGTGTTGAAGTACGTCCAGAATAAAGATGTGTTCATGCGTTACCACAAAGCACACCTGACCAGGCGCCTGATTCTGGACATTTCAGCCGACAGCGAGATTGAAGAGAACATGGTGGAGTGGCTGAGAGTGAGTTGCACTTTTCTTAAAATTCTTTGTAGAACACAGACACTTAATCCACAGTTCAAGAGCTGTCAGGATCAATGACACCAATATTATACCAGAGACTCCGTACTTATCTTATCTTTGGGTAATACAAACATATCTTATCATGAAACCCTTTTTTCTATTTAACAAACTTCTTAAGTGCATCCCTGTTTAAAGGGATTGTTCTGATGTTTTAAAGTGGGGTTGTATGAGGTGCTCATCTATAGTCAGTGTGTTACCTACGGTAGATTGAGGTCGGCACGGCCCCAGATATTGTTTTTAATCAAGAGCCGAATTATCCGCAGAGGTCTCCTCCTTTCCTAAACAAACGGACCTGGTGATTAAACCCTCATAAGTCTAGTTGTTTATAGACATTTCAATGCAGAAATGTTACATATTATACTTATTTTAAATGAGGAAAAATCTGGTCAAAGAAATAAGTAAACAATACTAAAAGTGTGTGTGTGTGTGTGTGTGTGTGTGTGTGTGTGTGTGTGTGTGTGTGTGTGTGTGTGTGTGTGTGTGTGTGTGTGCGTGCGTGCAGGAAGTAGGAATGCCGGCTGATTATGTGAACAAGCTGGCTAGGATGTTTCAGGACATCAAGGTCTCAGAGGACCTCAATCAGGTCTTCAAAGAGATGCACAAACACAACAAGCTGGCACTGCCAGGTAACACACACACACACACACACACACACACACTCTAAAATGCATGAATGTCTCTCTTGGTTTGAAAGTGAAAAATAGATTGATGTATTTATTGTTGCTTTTCATAACGAATGTACGGCAAAGTATTAGGGCCAGGCAAAGAAGAAACAAAATGAGATTTGAAATGTTGAGAATTAGCTTAACTTTAATTCATCAAAGATTTACACTGTTTCTGTATTCATCGTTCACTGTAGAGGCAGGCAAGACAAATTCCTCAAGACTTCAGGGTTACACGGGTTGATTTATTGATATACAAAATTATCATTTTGTAGGTGAAGTATTCTTTTAAATGAACACTGAGGGGTTATGAGAGCCTTATCAGATTAAATGTACCATTCACAGTTACATTTTGATGCGTCTGTGTAACTAATAAAGACTTATCGAGTTCTTCACCCGATTTTTCCTACAGCAGACAGTGTGAACATTAAGATCCTGAACGCTGGAGCGTGGTCACGAAGCAGTGAGAAGGTTTTTGTCTCGCTGCCCACGGAGCTGGAGGACCTGATCCCTGAGGTGGAAGACTTCTACAAGAGGAATCACAGCGGTCGCAAACTCCACTGGCATCACCTCATGTCCAACGGCATTGTGAGTGAGCTATAAAAGTAGATGAAGCAGGGTTCCTGCTGCCATAAACAGCCAACAAGCAGAATGTCATGGAGCTAACCCACTGAACTTTAGTTTTTCTTCTCACATTTTACTCACTGCTCGTTTTTTTTCTTTTCTTTTTTTTAAGATTACTTCTTTGGCATTTTTGCCTTTATTTGACAGAGGACGGTGTGGACATTTTTTTTGGGGGTGGGGGCCTGAATCGAACCGAGACGTTGCACTGTTACCACTGGGCTACCGAGATGCTCCCTGCGGCCTCATCTTTCACTGCAATATATAAAACCCCTCTATGGAAACAGCACAATCATGGCTACAATGGTTAGACATTTGACTTCAACGTCCACTGATGTTCCCTTCCTCACATTAATACATGAAACAATTAATAATGTCATTACGTCAATGCCATCTCCTTCTGCAATGGTATAATGGTTCTAAGACTGGAGAATTGGTGCCACCTACTGGTTATCTCCATTAACAGCGGTAGTGGATATAAACAAGTATTCATTCGCATTATTTTTTTTGACGAATTTTTCGGAAATTTGGTTAATATTTGCAATACATTTAGATAGAAATGTGGTTACTGTGTTGCCACACTCTGCTCGTCTCACCTTCTCTTTTGTTTCTCCTCCCCTCTACTCAGATCACCTTTAAAAACGAGGTGGGGCAGTACGACCTGGAGGTTACGACGTTCCAGCTGGCGGTGTTGTTCGCCTGGAACCAGAGACCCAGAGAGAGAATCAGCTTCGATAACCTCAAACTGGCCACAGAGCTGCCTGACGCAGAACTACGCCGTACACTCTGGGTCAGACCAAGGAAACATTTTAAATGCTTTATTTCAATCCACTAATTACAGTACAGGTATACATAATTAAGATACGAAGAAAACACCACACAGCCAGGTTACCTGTTACTACTGAGATAAAACAACATTTTGACCGTCTGCCAATCATTGACCCACCAACAGTCAGGTTGTAAACATACCCATGACTTCCGAAATATCACTATTCTACATTTGTCTTCTAGCTCATTGATATTTGCAATCAGGGACTGCTACTAGATGAGTTTATCAGAAAAAGCTTCCATTATGCAGGGATGGAAGAAGCATTCCTTTACATAAGTAAAAGTATTAATACCACACTGTGAAAATACTCCACTACAAGTTAAAGTACTGCACTCAAAACCTTACTTTAGTAAAAGTATGTAAGTATTATCAGCAAAATGTACTTAAAGTATAAAAAAGTGAAAGTATTCATCGTGCAGTGTTTTCTTATGATATATAATGTTTCTGGATTAATATTACTGCTGCATTAATGTGTATGTTGCATTTTCCTGCTGTAGATGTTTACAGTTGTGTTAACTCCTTTATATACTGTTAGGTAGTTTAATCTACAGCAATGCATCATATTCTATAAGATCCTCACATCTCACAGCGTCTCTGTCCTGTGAGAACCATGTGTCACTAAACAGTCAACTTTTCATGAGTTTCTCAGAAAAACAGATTTCAGTTTTGAGACGATGCATTTTCCACCTGATCAAAGAGGCTTTTTAGATTAAGATGTAGGAGAATGTATCAACACATAAAGCAACACTTTATCCTTCAGTTTATTGCACACATTCAACATCAACACATCTGGAGACACATGGTTTTCACTGGACAGGAAGTGGATGATAAACTGTAATCTGAAAAGTAACTAAAGCTGTCAGATAAATGTAATGGCGTAAAATTACAATATTGACTTCTGAGATGTAGTGGTATAAATTGCATACAATGGAAATACAAAATACCTCAAATGTGTACAGCACTTGAGTAAATGTACTTAGCTACATTCCACCACTGCCTCCATGTACAGGTAAAAAAAAAAACACATGTCATCTTCAGAATAAAATCATCTTTTTATCTACAAAATCAACAGCGGGAGTTTTAGAGAAGTTACAGAACACATTACGAAAGATATGAAATGATTTTGGCATCACGCAGGAATGTGTGTGTGTAATTACTTCTCTTGGTAATTCAACATCAATGCAGTCATGTTGTACACTCCTTTATACCTTAAGGTATAAAACACCATCTGTTCTTGAGATTGACTTGTACTCCTCTCTCCTCTGTGTGCAGTCTCTAGTGGCCTTCCCCAAGCTGAAGAGACAAGTGTTGTCTTATGACCCTCCTGTTAGCTCCCCCAAAGACTTCACAGACAGCACCATCTTCTACGTCAACCAGGAGTTCTCAATCATGTATGTTATGGTGTGCTTGGAAATGAGAAAAATGCTATGAAAAAAAGCTAGGGCGGCAACTATCTGATGATTCTTTTCTCAATTAATTGATTAGTTTAGCCAAAACCAAAGATGACGTCCTCAAATGTCTTGTTTGTCCACAACTCAAAGACATCCAGTTTACTGTCAGAGGAGTAAAGAAACCAGAACATGTTCACATTTAAGAAGCTGGATTCAGAATTTTGACTTTTTTTCTTAAACAATTACTCAAAGCGATTAATTGATTATCAAAATGGTTGTCGATTAATTTAATATTTGACAACTAATCGATGAATCTTTACTGCTTTAAAAAAACAAACACGTTTTTTTAAACTCAGAGATGATTTTATTCAGCTAAGAGATGTATTTTAAACAAGTGTATCTACAAAAGGTGTCATTGGAACATATTTTGATATTATATATTATATTTAATATATTAATAATACAATGATATTTATGTACTAAATATGTTTATTCTTATTTCCAAATAAATAAACCAGAAAATTCAGGTCTGCTGCACAACACAACTGTGCATGTTTTTAACCACCCACTCACCAGACATTGCATTTTAGAATTTGAAAAATGTGTGATATTGATGGTCTGTGTCTTTGTTATTATCTCAGCAAAAACTCCAAAGTCCAGAAGCGGGGAAAGATCAATCTGATTGGTCGGCTGCAGCTGACAACAGAGCGAATGAGAGAGGAGGAGAACGAAGGAATCGTTCAGCTCAGAATACTCAGAACTCAGGTACGAAAATCCATTTAAAAACACATCAAAACACTCATAGTCCTCAAGGATTGTAACTGGAAGAAGAGGGTGATTTAATTTGAAATTACTAATACAGTTAACAGTAAACATATAGCAAACTCTTAATGTATACATTATATATCACATATCACATGTTCGTTTCACTTGTATGATCCTACCCTTTTTCCATAACTCAAACAATTAACCTAAAATGTATCATACATACAACAAACAACTACCCCTTTGCTATTGCACACAACCCAAAGCGCGTCAATCAGATACAACTTATACAATTACCTCATGTTCATCCTACTAACCCTTCCTTATCCCTATACCTCTTAAAAATATATTTTTTTTTGTACATCTTGGATTGATTTATATTTAAATTTTGTTTAAATTCTGCATCGAAAGTTTAAACCATTCAACAAATTTCATGACCGCACAATCGCTAGAATTTAAATGCATTAAAATTATTGCTAAAAAAGCAAGAAACATAAATATGGAATAGAAGAAAATTATCATAAAAATATGAAAAAATATATGTAATATATACATATAATATATGTAAATTAAAATGAAAGCGCAGCACAGTTTTTAGAAGTGTTAGTTTTGTGCAGAAATGAAAAAAGAAAATCTTAATTTGTAGTAATGTTATCGCGTAGTAGTAGTAAGTAATCGGTTAATGTTAATAGTTTTTCAGTGTTACATTTGTTTTTTAGATTATATTTTATCCCTGGTGTTTATTTTATTTATTCTCAAGATTTTATTGTTTTATTGTTATAACTTTACGTCTTGCAAAATTGTATCTATTGTTGTCTATTTTATAAATGTTTAATCTTTTCTCTATGTTGTTTAATCTTGCTATGTAAAGCACTATGGACTGCATTTTTGTATGAAAGGTGCTATATGAATAAAACTGAGTTGAGAAATGTGCAAAATTGTCCAAAGAGGTTCACACTAGCAAGTAGGGTTGCTCGTTTATTGCAGAAATCATAATCACGACCATTTTGGTCAATATGGAGATCATGATTACTTGGAAACATTGTGCATTTGTTAAACTTAATAGAAAAAAAGCCAAAATTGTAATTGAAAATAAAATTGGTTAGCCCTAGTGCCAAGTATAAAACGTGAAGCCAGGACATGAGCTTGTGTTTATACTGCACAATACAGTTAGTAGAGCTTGTAAAGGTGTAACATTTGCTTATTTTGTTTCTCGTCCAGGAGGCCATCATCCAAATCATGAAGATGAGGAAGAGAATCAGCAACGCCCAGCTGCAGACGGAGCTGGTGGAGATCCTGAAGAACATGTTTCTGCCTCAGAAGAAGATGATCAAGGAGCAGATTGAGTGGCTCATCGAACACAAGTACATAAAGAGGGACGAGACAGACATCAATACCTTCATCTACATGGCCTAGGCAGCGAGGGAAAGTTTCTTCCTCTGTTTTATTTTACTTCTGGCCTGCAACCGGCGCTTCAAACCCTGCGAGAGGAGAAGGAACAAAAGGATGTGTGTTGAAGGATGAGGAAGAGCATTTTCAACAAAAGTATTTTTTTGGTGTTTGCGAGATGCCAGTGTGTTATCGAGGTGAGAGTCGAGTCATCTGACTGTCTGTTCCGCTGCCCTCTAGTGTCGATCAGAGGAGAGGGACGCCGTCTGCCGGCAGCTGAGATGAAAAGAAATAGACATTATTAAATTAAATACTTCCTGCCTTACTTTGTCAGCCATGGACTGCAGAGGAGGAGCTGTGAGGAGGGACGGGAGGACAAATGTAACAAGCTGATATCAATCCTTCACTTTCACTAAAAGACACAGGTGCACAACTTAGCGGCAGCCATTTTGCATCCCTCCTATTCTAAATTTGTCTTATTTTTTGAACTGGGAATGCAAAAAAAAAAAAGCTGCAAGTGAAAGCTGAACACATTGAGGAGGAACGGACACGTATAGAGAGATTAGTTGAAACTACCGAGGAGTATTTTTGCCAAATTGTGTGTGTGTGTGTGTGTGTGTGTGTGTGTGTGTGTGTGTGTGTGT
>CALSBV010012220.1:7871831-7908939 GCA_943590825.1 Bovichtus diacanthus | reverse complement strand
GTGTGTGTGTGTGTGTGTGTGTGTGTGTGTGTGTGTGTGTGTGTGTGCACTTTCAACAGCATGCTGCTCTATGATTTGTTTATTGAAGGATCTGTCACACTTTGTGGTTGTGTCTGAGAAGGTTGGTAAATCAAGACCAGCCACTATTTAAATGCTGATGTTTAGTTTTTCTTTAGGGCTGTACCGAATAATACATTTACGAGAAAAAACTCACAAATTTTAGAAAATAAATGATATTCAGCTTCTGGCAGACAACCATAATGCTGTCGCATTGCTCAAAGGGGATACGTCGCCACATACAGGCGACCAAATGAAACGGACTCTTACTTTGATTCAAATTGAAAAGTATTTATCTGGGTTTGAATATTGTTGGAAACATTTGGGATAATGCAAGTACACAACTCAACAAAATATAGAACATAGGTCTATTCATTTTAATGCGTAAAATGTTCTATCTTTAAAGTCATGTTTTTTTTGTTTTCGTTGTTCAGGGGGAGTTGACCAGTGTTGTTTGTGTGCGTGTCCTCCACTTTCCAAAATACATTTTAATAGCAAATTTTTTAAAGTGTTAAAGCAACTGAAATACTGTAGTCACACTGACATTGACACAGTGTGGATTTTCACACAATGTCACTGCGTTCTTGCTGCTGCTCAGACATTTAATATATTTTGGGTTTTAAACAATAATTCCTGCAGCAGCTCCTCACATGTTCAGGGCGAATACAGGGTCTGCTGCAGAAACTATAATGCAATGAATTACAAAGGAAAATAAGCTGCTGAGTCAAAACAAGATTATCAGTTGAGATCAGAAAAGCGCTTTACTCTGCATGTCAAAAACACTGCATTTTAAAAAACGAGGATACATCCGTTTCAAATATTTTATCAAACATGTACTGCTACCATTTAACCAGGTGAAATGATTCTGTTCTGCTCTGATTTTGAATTTCCTGTTGAACTGAACATGAGTGCGGTGAGGAAAAGGAAAGACAACAGTGAATGTGTGGGATTCAGTTTTTAATATGTATTCTATATTTATGAAGAATGTTACTTTCTTTGTAATTTGAAATGTTTTTTCCACATTTTGTTTTTGGAAAGATGTACATTCATAGAGCTGACACAGTATTTATTAACTCTCTCCTGTGTTTCAACTTAACTTTAAAGAAAAGAAAAAAAACAGCCTAATTTAATTCACTTTCTACTTTTAATGATTTGATTCAGTTTTTCCAAATGCTGAAATAGCTTTTCACTTCCTGTGACTACAAGACCAGGATGTTGGTAATAATCCCATATGCATTTTACACACGCTACACAGCCAAAAGAGTTGTCTTGTTACTATCAACTCTTTCTGAATGCTTTTTATTTTTGTTTAATTGTTTTTAGTTAAATGTCTGCCTTTTACCTGAGATGAAACAAACTCCCCAAGTCAATCCCATTATGCAGGTTTATTCTCTATGCACAGACGCACCTCAGTTTTGCAGATGATGTCCTGTTTTTACACTTTAAACATCCTCGAGTACATGAAGCACAGTGAGATGAGTCCCAGTAAATTTGGACTTTTTGAATGTCAATAATACATTGATGACATCAGCATCTTATTTAATAGCTTCAAAAGGTTAGTTTGGATGTTGTGAAGTGGGCTTGTGTGAGGTACTTATCCATAGTCAGTGTATTAGCTACAGTAGATGGCGGTGGGCATGCCCCCAGTTTGGAGAAACAGACAGGAGTATCAGAACAAAAGCTTAAGTAATGTAATTACTTTAATTATTATACTATACATTATTACTGTAATTGTAATTGATTTTTTTAGGTGATCCGTTTTTTTTTTAGGTGATTCGTCTTTTTTTTTTAGGTGGCTAAAATGAATGTTGCTGCTGCGGACGGGGGCAGCAGCAACATTCATTTTAGCCACCTAAAAAAAAAAGACGAATCACCTAAAAAAAATCAATATCAGTTTAAGTGTACTCTATACATAAAATATTTTCACCGCTTTACCTTATCTTGAAGTTGTTATATATGCGCTCTTAAACGCCACTTGGGTTAGTTCCGATTCACCAAAGTCATACAATAACACAAACCAACGAACCCACTGAGGCAGCGGTAGACCAGCAACTCTTGTCGAAGGAGTCTGGTGGCTTTGAAGAGAGCAAAAACTATTGGAGGTATTGCCCTGAAATTTGGTTCAGACATTCATGGTTACCAGAAGATGAATATTAATAACTTTGATCCCCCTGATCTTTGTATGTTAGCACACTGACGATAGCATTTACCTCATAGCAACGCTGTGCCAAAGTACAGCCTTGCTGAGCTGTTAGCGTGGCTGTAGACTACAGATTGACAAACTAAATTCAAGCTTGTCAGTCTGTAGTCCAACCCTGTTGGTTTTTCAGTTTCACACAACCAGGCTTTGAAGTTTTGTAAGCTCTGAGTCTTATTCAGACTTACTTGAGCCCATAGTTGTCCCTGAGCACCTTTTAACTTTTGTATTTCAACTTCAAAGAAATCTTGGACGAATCTGACAAGAGACTTGCACTCAGTGGCCACTTTATAAGGCACACCTCTACAATCTAGCCTTTTTTTTTCACAGTTTGTTTATTTATATTTTCAATGCATATAAGGATCAGCAGTTCAGTTTATACATTTCAAGGCCCATTTCCGGACATGTAAATGTACATAAGCAAATACCTCTATACATGGATAGAGAGATAGTAATTGTCATAATAAATATTAAGTAAAAAAGACTTACAATAATTAAATGTTAATAATAACAAATTAATTAATTAAGAGATAAACCAAATACAATAAAATAAGAGATAGTAATACTGATTAAAAATTTAAGTAAAAATTAATTGGTTAAAAAATAAGTTTAAAAAAATTAAATGAATCAATAAATTAGTAAAAAATGAAAAAACAAAATACAATTTACAGTAAAAGAGAAGAATAACAATACCATACTTTTCAAAAATGTATAATTTTTACATGTATACCCTGAGTTAACGTTTCCTAAAACGACAACTATAAAAAAACACCACAACAAAGATAAACTCTCACAGGCTGCTCACCCATCAGACACAATGTATGAATCTGTATTTATGTACATATCCCACTATTAAAGAGAGAACAAAAGGAATAATATCATTTTGGAGCACCCTAACATGGTTAAAGATTAATCCTAATTCTTTGCATTATAGGCATCATAAAAGCTGAACAGTTGTGTTGGATTGCATTAGTCTGTACAGGTGTAATTAATAAAGATGGCCACCAAGTGTATGTTACTGAGTTATGGTTTCTTTCTTTCTTTCTTTTTTTCTTGTATCAGTAGTAGTACTCAACTATTATGTCACTATTTGTATTTGTTAAAGGTTGGTCATCATATTGAATAGGGCTGAAGGATTTGGAAAAATATCTAATAGCGATTATTTGACTGATATTGCAATGGCAATATGACTCACAAATGAGAGGAAATTATAATTTTTACATCATTATCATGTTCATTGAAAAATATATTTAAATGGTCATGGTTTGGACCAACATTTGGAATAATGTAAGTTCACAACTCAACAACATATATAACATAGGTCTATTTGTTTTTAGACATTTTAGTGGGGAAGTGTTACATATTAAGGGCCTTTTGCTGGATCTTGATAAAACAATTTCTACCAAACAACCATATCACCGCGTAGAAGGAAGAATGCATAGGTGATACAGTGGAAAGAAAATAGTTCCTACATGAAACAAGTTCTGTGGATTATTATTATTGATTCATTTAGTAAGTAGCTGTATAATAAGCGGGATAATGTAGAGCGAGCCAAAATGTGAAATCAACCCTGACAGGGTGAGCAGGACCGTGATCGAAGCGGAGGGGTCTCCTTGAATCACCCTGAAGGTGTCACGCTTGTTTCAATGTTGTTTTATTGTTGTACTTTGTTGAGTTATGCATGCTAGATGTTATCATTCCACAAATTCAACCCACAAATGAAATACACATTCTTCATACTTCAGATTGGTTTGAACACAGAGTGGTACGGACACAATGTTGTTTTTTTTTAAAATAAAAATGTAATTAAAATGTATAACATAACGCAACTCTCTGCCTCTCTTAATTAGACAGTCATGTCACATTAATTGGGTTTCATGGGTCAGTGAGTGTACCCGAGTCCACTAAACAAGATGATGTGCTAAAAATAACGGACTGTTCCTTTAAAAAGAGGCTGATTTCACCTTTTTCGGTCCGGGAGGTAGGATGTTATATTTAGCTGTTTTCCTTGCGTGGAGCACTATAGGCTAAAATAACACATACTTTACTCAAGTAAGATACCAAATATTGTTTTCTAAATCTCTCTGTGTAAAAACGTGTCAATGCAAATACTTTCCTCGACACGGGAACGTTTATTTTGCATTTTCACCCCCAATAAAGCAGCGGTGGTATCGTCCACTGCCCCGGAAACGCCGGCGACAGCATCAGAAACGATCAGAAACCCCGGTGTGTAGCAGAAGCAGGTGGAACTGATTTGACAGACAAAGTGTAAAAAAAAAGGTAAGTGTTTGGAAGTATTTAAATGACCCAATCTATGTCGATTATTAAAACATTTATTTTCTTGCACTTCGTTTTGAATGGTGGATATGATGAACCTTTAACGCGTGTGTTGACAAATTAGCTAACGTTAGCAGTGTAGCGTTGCTAGCTACCTAACAAAAGAAGTGTCCTCCCAGCGAAAACTGAGACTTTTAGAAGAATGTAAAACTAACAATGTGTGTTTGATATGTAGTTAAAATTTCTGTAGCGTTTAATCGCAAACCAGATGCGAAATCTGGTCCCACTTTGTAATATCAGTCACCCTAACCTCGCTAACCCTGTTAAGCTAGCATCAACGGAAGAGTCCAAAGTCGTTTTATTCTTACCGTTTTATATTTTTCGTTTATTGCTCAAGTTATATAGTATATAATATACGAAATTAATTTCTTTCTTGTAAACATTAAAGTGAGGTTTTACATTAGGGAATTTGAGTTTATGAATACAAAACCAGTAGTGGAAGAAGTACTCGGATCTAGTAGTACTAGAAGTAGAAGTACTATGGTCTATAAATACTCCATTACACGTAAAAGCTCTGAATTAGTTCATTAAAAGTACAGAGGTATTATCATCAAAATGTACTTTAAGTACCTAAAGTGAAAGTACTCATGAAGAATAGCTCCTTTCAAAGTGTAACATTATTACAGAATATTATACAATTCTGTTTTTTTTAATCACTTATAAATACATGTAAGAGCATTTTAATGTTGTAGTTCCTCAATGTGTACTTTGTATATTACTGAGTATGTAAGTAGTATAGAACTGCATCATATCGTACACATGTAAGTATTTCATGTGCATTTTATGAAAAAGTAACTAAGGGTCAAATACATGTGTTAAAAGTAGTAGATGTATAAAACTGCATAAAATGGAAATATTTCAGTAAAGTACAAGTACCTCAAAATTATACTTGAGTAAATGTACTGAGTTACTCCACCACTGAATACTATGATATCTATCTATCTCACAAATTATGTGATTAACATTAAGTAACACAAAACATGCCAGGGGTCAACATAAACAAACAAATGTCAAGGAAAATGCTGTTTTCAGCCCCTCAAATATGGAGATTTCCTGCTATTATCTTTTTTATATCTTCTTGAACTGAACTTCTTTGGGTTTTGGACTGACAAAATGACATCTAAAGACATCACCTTGGACTTTGAGAAACTCTGATGGACCATAATCTTGAAAATAATCATCAGATTAATTAATAATTAAAATAATTGTCAGGTGCAGCCCTAAAAAAATTTAACAAGATCTTGGCCTTTTTTATTCTGAGCGTTTTTTGTTCTAAAATACACTAACAGTGATTTGTTGAGCCACATGTTTAGATTGAAAAATAAGTCATGTCTAGCATGTATGTTGGACATTCTGAGTGCTCATGAAATCTTGCTTGTATTGATTCAGGCGTCCACTCGAAGGAACAATCTGTGCCGTCTGGCAAGCATCAGTACAGCATCAGTACAGCATCAGTAACGCTGGACAAGCTTGTAAGTAGTCCTGTTTATTTTTAATTGTAATTTAACAGTGGTAATACAGCTGCACTCTTAAAGGGATGTGGTGTTGTATGAGGTACTTGGCCATGGTCGGTGTATAACCTACAGTAAATGGTGGTCTATAGGCCCCCAATTTGGAGAAATGGACAGGAGTACCAGCACAGCAGCTAATAAATGTACTTCTGTGGAGGTGGACAGCAGCAAAATGTATTTTTAGCTACCTCAAAAACAAGCTATATCAGTTTAAGTGTATGCTATATTTACAACATTTTCACTGCTTTCCGACAGGAAAATTATGCCATTATCTATGCTCTCTTCAAAGCCACCAGACTCTATTGACAAAAACAGTAATTTTACCTGTTTTTATGTCACTGAGCTGGCAACAGCTGTGGATGGAGGCATTGTGTTTTCGGGTTGTCTGTCCGTACCATTCTCGCTATATCTCAGGAACGCCATGAGGGAATTTTTAAAAAATTTGTCAAAAACATCCACTTGAACTTGAGGATGAACTGATTTTAGATTTTGATGGTCAAAGGTCACTGTGACCTCAAAACACATTTTTGGCCATAATTTAAGAATTAATTATGACCATTTCGCATGTTAGGATAAAATGATGAATTGATGACATTTTGAACAGTAAACACAAACTACAACTTCACTGGTTGGCGGAGGCAAACATCCACAAGGCAGTAATTTTAGTTGTCAATTGAGTCTGGTTGCTCTGGCAAGAGCATAGATGGATATAACCGCTTCAGTTCCCCGTCAGGAAGGGTTGTCTGACTGTAACGTAAAGCGGTGAAAACATGCTAAATATAGCATACAATTATTAAACCATGCGATTTAGATTATTTTTTTTTCAAATACATTGCTTAGATTCCGTGTTGGTACTCCTGTGTGCTTCACCAAACTGTGGGCATACCGACCACCATGTACTGTAAACACCCACTATAGATGAGTAACTCATACAACCCATCTTTAAAAAATATCTGAACTAATTATTTAATCTCTGGATTATCAAAGTGTTGAGCAGGAACCCTTTTACCTGAGATTTTGATTTCTTTTATTCTAGAATCTCTTAGATTTGAATGGCCAAGGCA
This sequence comes from Bovichtus diacanthus, assembly GCA_943590825.1. Classification (NCBI taxonomy): domain Eukaryota; kingdom Metazoa; phylum Chordata; class Actinopteri; order Perciformes; family Bovichtidae; genus Bovichtus; species Bovichtus diacanthus. Next base: position 7,901,773 of record CALSBV010012220.1, on the reverse strand, counting down.
GCCAGAAGTACACAGGTATGACCATCATCCTGCACATTTTTATCTTTAAATAGATGATTATTGACTTGTATTGTCATGTAGAGGTGTGTAGGGTAGATGCTTGATCTCATTACCCCCCTGACAAATGTTTTTTTTCATATGTGTAGCCCAGCTAGTGAAGCCCATTAAAGGTTCAGTGATGCCTGTGAAGAAAAAGAGGAAGCTCCCTGATGCAGACGATCATGAGCGCAAGTGTAAAATTACAAGGTAAATGGACACAAAGTTATAGTGCGAGTGTTTTTTTGGGTGACTCGTTCAGTTTGGGTCCTGGGCGTGTTTTGTAGCATGTTTAGCCGCTAATGGGTAACTAGTGAGTAAGAGGCGCTTTGCTGGAAAGGACAGTGACTGGCTGATCCCTGCAGCAGCCTAAAAAGGGACTGGCAGTGTTGTCTTTTACCTGGCAGTGGACGTACTGAACCCCTCACCCTCTCATGTTCCGTGCGTGCATGTGTGTTGATGGAATGTGAGCACCCAATAGGGCCCCCCACCCCCCTAACTGCCGCCCCACCCCTCTCACTGTCCCAGCAAAGAAAACACCATCTACACTTTGGAGAGTTGCGGTCGCGTTATCTCCTCTTAGAATCGATTGCTTGTCTACATCGCTTTGTATGGTCAAGCATGCTTGCACCTACAGGGACTTCATGGTGCATTCAAGCGTACTTCGCAAACTCTGAGAATCCCAAGGTGTTGTTGTAAAACACCCTCCTGCCATCTAGTTGCTCTTCTTTTTCTCTTTGTGTTCAGCAGTTGTTTTTTTTCCCCAATTGACTGGTGGGCAAAGCCATTGTTATTGCATTTTAATTAAATGATTTAGTTAATTTAGTGTGGCAATTTTTTTTTTTTTTTTATCGATTCGTGGGTTTGGAGAACCATGACACCCCTAGTGTTTTATGTTCCATTCAGACAACAAGTCCAAGAAAATAGGCCTACATCTTTGTGCATGTTCAGAATAATGTTAATTTCTACTTCACAAAGAACGTGTGTAACCATCGGTAGCTATCCCCAGTAGTGGAAATGGCGGACGGTGGAACAACCAAAGGATCTGTGGAAAAATGAAATGCATTGGGTCCTGTGTTTTTGGTGAAGTAGTTGCTAGGCTCTAAAGAAAATTGATACGTTTATTTATTTAAAACCTAAAGCTTGTGTCTGTGTTGTAGTTTCACCAGACCTCAGATTCGTGGTGCGAAGCCGATCATCGCTGAGAAGCTGTTCTCCAATAAGAAGTGCTTGGCATGGTTCCACGGGTATGCTGGTCCAGACAAGGTGGTCGGTCCGGAGGCCATGGAGAAGTTCTGTGAAGACATTGGTGTGGAACCAGAGAATGTGAGTCCTCCCCAGCTGCTTATGCCTCACCAGGGCCGACTGTATCAAGGGTGCTGAGAATGAACCTAGGTCTAAAACTACTACCACATAAGAGTAGGACCTGGGAGCAGTGGTGGAAGAAGTATTCAGATCCTTTACCTAGGTAAAGGTCCTAATACCACACTGTGAAAATAATCCACTGCAGGTAACAGTCCTGCATTATAAACCTTACTTAAGTAAAAATAATTAATCGGTAAGCAATCAGAAAAATGTCTCCTGTGACTGTTATACTATTATATATTGCATCATTAGATTATTATTATTACTGGTGCATTAATGTAGAAGCAGGATTTTACTCTTGTAGTTGGTTGAAGTGGAGCTAATTTTTTACTTACTGTAGTTTTTCTGACAGTTGCATTTTAGAGTTATTAGATAAGGGGAACATGTTAATAAAGAAAATGGCAAGATTCTTGTTGTTTTTACATGTATATGCAATTAACTTGGATAATGACTTGAAGATAATATTTTGTTTTAAAAAAACTTGTTTTGTCCTCTACTCAAGGCCCTGTGCACATGCACCAGTGTTGATTTTAAAGGTTGGCAAGGATTAAACTCATTCTCTCTTTCTTGCAGATTATCATGTTAGTTTTAGCCTGGCATTTAGAAGCAGCAAGTATGGGGTTCTTCACAAAAGAGGAGTGGCTCAGGGGAATGACGTTATTACAGTAAGAAACTTTTCATTTGAACTTTCGTTAAAACGGTTGACTAACTAAGAAAAACAATTGACTGTAACTATTTTTTTTACGTGTGATCTTTCACCTACTCGTAGGTGTGACTGCACAGAGAGGTTACAGAGCAAACTGGATTATCTGCGCAGTGAACTCAACGACTCTGTAGTCTTCAAAAACATCTACAGATACGCCTTTGACTTTGCCAGAGTGAGTTTGCTGTGTTTTTTTTATTTGTGGTTTTCTTGTTTGTTTAAAGAATAACTTGACACCTTGACTGCTGCCTCTTTTAACTGCAATATATAAGTAGAGAGAACTCAAACATTTATTTTGTGTAGTTTAACACATTTAAAAGGCCATACAGAAAAAAAGAAAATAAAATGTCACCCACAAAAAAGGCTCTTGTCCTCCTCAGTGCTCTGTGTAAACAGTCTGCAGTTCAGTCAAAGTTTCACAGAATTTGTCAAGTATCTCATGGCTTCCCATTTGAGCTGAGAATTTAATGTTGTTTTAAACATAATTTTTTTATTTTTATGGATCTGGTTAATGGAAAACGTTCATTTTTGGTGACTTTTTTTTAAATGAGACGTGTAGAATCAGACCTGCCAGTGGGTTGTGTACTCCAGGTACAGTTGAGATTTTAATACAATGAACGTGCAGCCTTGTTTTCCAAAAGTCAGATAAAATATAACCTGAAATCGTGACTGAAATTGTCAAAACAAACAACTCTGTCTGCATTTATCTTGTCATCAGGATAAGGACCAGAGGAGTTTGGACATGGAGACGGCTAAATCCATGCTGGCCTTACTGCTGGCGACAACATGGCCTCTCTTCCCAGTCTTCAATCAGTTCCTGGAGGTAAATCCATTAACTCACTTGTTTTAGATGGGCTAGGCAAAAAAGTTTTGAAAGTAAGGCTGTAACAGATGTTGTGTTTTTTTTTTTTTTTTGTTTTTTTGTTTTTTTTTTACATTCAAAGCTTCTATTGAGGTTTTTTTAATTAACCTTTGAATGTCTGTCGTCTTTTTTTTTAATAATGAAAATATATTTGTATAAATGTAATTTGTGGTGCTGTTCGGTTGTTGCTAGACCACCCAGTTAATACAGGTGCCTCCCTTTTTCAGCGAAAAAGTTTTTGTTTTTGAAACGCTAAATTCATGAAACTTGGTGGAAGGGTGAAGGATGGGCCAAGGAAGAACCTAACTAGTTCTGGAGCGCATCTAAATCATGGGACAAGACGCGCACATTATTTTTCACTTATTAAAACAGCCATGGTGTTCTCAGAGTGCACTTCTAGTGTTTTTTTATCTTTAACTATGCAGAAATACCTGGTTCAAACAGAATGCATAGACATGCAACAAAAAGGTCTGTGTGTCTGTCGTAAAGCCATCATGCTGTTTCAATTTGACCGGCAAGGAATTCTGATACATGAGACTGATCGGCCGGTCACTGGTCAAAATAATGCACAATAACTGTGGAACCCCCCCATTCATCTCTTACAGCAGTCCAAGTACAAGGGGATGAATAAGGACCAGTGGTATAATGTTCTGGAGTTCAGCAGGACCATCAACACAGACCTCAGTAACTACGATGAAGATGGAGCTTGTGAGTAGTTAATCGCTAACACCAGAGCGGATATGCTACAATTCAAAAGTTTGGAATCCGCTGTTGTATTTTATATTGATGATTTTATTCTTTCCCTCAATAATGGCTATTTTAACAGAGATAAAAAACATTTTATAATTCAGTCACCAAATGTAGTATTTGAAGTTGTTTGGGCCCCAAACGAAGAAGAATTAAATGATTCCAACTTTCATTTAGTCCCCACAGTGTTGCCTGTTGGAAATTTGATTTTGAATTAGTTTTCCTGTCCAGAAAACCATAAGTGACCCTCAGTCATTATTGAACCACAACGGTGCAGTTGAACTCTAAACTGTTGCTACCATTTGTTGTGGCTGTTTTCACTGGTGGATGCAGAGAGGAAATTCTTCTTGGTGTTGCCTCTCAATCAGCAGAGTTATAGGACACTGTGTGATGCAACACAGCTAATATGATAGCTTCCTCCATTTAGACTCTCTGGTTCTCTCCATTCCTTCAAAGGTCAGCACTGCTGCAACGATTTATGGACTTCACTAGAGCTGCAGCTATCAAACGTTTTAGTAATCGGGTATTCTATCGTTTAATTGTGTAATCGGATCAGGGATATTTTTTGCTTTATTAACACTCTGAACCCCAAGCAGTTTCACAGTGTTTTTTTTTTTTTCGCTCTTTAAAACATTATTATTTATTTTTTTACATATTCAAATGTTTCAAACTATTTTCAAACCTAGAAAAATCCGTCATATTATCCGGGTAACGGTGCGTTTCATTTGGTAGAATGTAATGGCACAGCTTCCCCTCTGCATATGCGTCAGCGTTGTGGTTGTCTGCCAGAGGTCATAAATTGACTTTTTACCCATTTTTGTAATTAGTCATTGGACGTCTTGATCTTTATTCTCTTTAAGGGCTCGTAGCCCCTCCATCCTGTGTCCTCTGGGGAAACACAGATTTTCCTTTTTAGTTAGTGGCAACTCGTGGTTTGTGGGTTGATGCCATTTGTTACAGAGATTTGGTGCTAAATTTAATAAAGAATTAGCACTCAAGAAATTATAAAAATGGTAAAAAATAAAATCCCTCCAAATTAAGACGCCAAGACCTTGAGGAACACCATAGAAAAATTCCCCCCGCGATGTGAAAATTTTTTCTGTAAGAATCGCATTTTTCGGCGATTGGATAGTGAGCACTTGTGTTCTGCAAACTGCTAAGAAACCAGCACGTTGAATGGGCGGCGGAGATTGTCTGCAAAAGAAATCACTCTGACTGGCTGTTCACCTTAAGCGACTCGGTGCACGAGAAGAGAAACTGACTTGAGGAAAACAAACGACTAAAGTGAAGAGGGCACACAGTCTCTTTTTTTTATTTTTCATCTTTGTGGACTCCTGTATGCAGAAACAATGTTAACAATAAGTGAAAAAACAACACATTTATACCGCATGTAGAAAAAGTGCATGGGATTATCAAAAGGTGGGCGTGCCTGTAAAGGAGATGTTTTGCTCTCTGAATGAGTTACTGTTTTTATACTTTTATTAGGCTCAGCATTTCTTAGTGCTCTGTGCTACATGATTTTTCAGATTGAACAGCCACCCAAAAAAATTGCAGGATCTTTATTAATATTATTGATGTCTCTGTCGTTTTGTCTGCAGGGCCAGTGCTGCTAGACGAGTTTGTGGAATGGCAGAAAGCCTGGTCCGCATCGTAGCAGACAACGTCGCAACACCAAAAAGGAGAAAGAGGCTGAGAAAACAAAAACCACATCGTTAAAGGAAAAGATCTCACCAACACTTTAACAGACTTTAACAATTCACACACACAAATATGGACTACAGAATCGTCCCTATATGGGTACAGGCCTTTCTCTCACTGAATCGACTTTTTATAGTGTTAATTTGGTGAAAAGAAACTGTTCTTTAAAATAAGAAAAGAAACTCAAAAAATGAGCTGAGAGAAGAGTTGTGGAATTTGTTTTCTTGTTAACTATTTTTTTCCATTTTGTGTCTTGTTTATAGATGTTTTCACAGTAATAAAAAGGAAATGGAAGTATGACGAGCTGCTTGTTAATAATTGGTACAAACTCTAGGTTTCATTCACCTAACACTTAATATGTACGCATGTTTTTCACAGTAGTTTGCAGGACTTGGACCCAAGTCACAAATTTGATGGCTTTAGACTCGACTTGACAAAATCAAGAAAGACTTTCAACTTGACCTGAACTTTAACACCAATGACTTGCAACTTCACCTGCACTTTTTGACTTAAATACTTGTTACCTTCCCCCAAGCCCAAAGATTAAGAAACAAACTATGTTATTTTAAAAAGTATTTAACGATTCAAAACATTTCCTGACTCAATTAACATTAATACTGTTTATTCACAGCAAGTCGACACTTAATTTCCCAGATCCACTTTGTTTAACTCTAGAACTAAATCCTCTAACCTTTTGATTGTGTTGTTTTTATTTTTATTTTTTTACATCTTTTTATAAAAAATAAATGTAAGACATTTTTTGTCTCACTGAAAATCTGAAAAAACTGAGAAAAGAGAAAGTTACAGACGTTTTTCCACTGAGTTGAATGCAACAAGACGGGACAGAAACGTACAAAATTCATTCTGTTGTGGTTCTGGTTTTATGATTCATTTATGACTTGTTTTAACAAAAAAATACAAACTAATATGCAATAAGGATTTCTGTAAATATGTATTATAACTCTTTGGTTACAATGACATTAGGTGAAGTGCGTATTCTGTAATACTTGGTGGCTGCTGGATTGTATCGGCGTCACTGAAACTTGAAATGATGAAAGTAACTGATTTGAAGGGGCAAAACGTTTGTGTCCCACCATCTGTTAAGTTGAGGTGATCACAATGTAAATTATCCAGGTAGATCTCTGGATTTGTAATTGCTTTCTAGTGTTGACGTACATACCAAAATTGTGTATTTATACAAACAATATTGTAAATATATCATGGACATCAAAAATTCCCATTTTTGGGGCTTGTGCACATCTGGGTGTCTGGAGTGTCTACCAACCTCGGTCAGAAAACATGGGATTCAACATGCCATTCAGATTTGTCTCCCCTTATGTCACATGCAGCCTTATTAAAATATACCGCCCCCCCATCTGAGTATCTCCACTAACGGCTTGAGAACTACCTTTGCAAAGATGTGCCATATTTTCAGGGAAAGTACGCCCTTTGACACACAAAGACAAGGCAGCGCTTTTTCATTACTCATCGCACATTTCTGCAGTAATGTATGATTTATGTGAGAGTAACAACTGAAATGTATCCACACAACAATAACAAACTATTTTTCATTAAAATATGTATTTCACAATTGGAATTGCAGAAGGGGCGGCGCCCTTAATGGACCACACGCCACTGGTCGTTATTTTGACCGCCCTCTGTTATATCTCCACGTGGAAGTGCGGCCTCTCCTCTCTCTCTCCCCTCCCTGGGTCTCTCGTGTCCAGCGGTCCTGCGGAGGCGGCAGCCATGATGGTGTTGAGGCGTGTCAAAGAGAGGGAGCGCTGCTTGAGTCTGGGGGCGAGGCCTGGTTCATTGGTGGCAGGGCTTGGAAGGTGACCAAATCGCTGGCCCTCCTCATCGTACTGGTACAGGCGAATGACGCGTCTTCGGCGGCCCGGACAGAGCAAAGTTTCTCCTTCTATTGCGCCATTTTTCATCGTGTCCTCCTGTTTGTTACTTCCTGTCTCATCGTCATCACTGGCTGTCTCTTGATCCTCCTCATCTCTCCCTTTCTCCTCCTCACTTCCTCTCCTGTCCTCTACATCCTCATTGCTCCTATTCTCATTCTTACCTGCCTCCTCCACCTCATCCTCCTCCTGTCTACATTCCTTCTTTTCCTCCCTGCTTTCTCTTCCATCTTTCTCCTCTCTGTCTTTACTACTCTTGTCGTCTTCTGTTTGACTCTTTGCATCCTCCCCTGATGGATACAAACCACTGTATTGTCCTTCCTCTGCCTCCCAATTACACCCTTCATTATTTTCCTTCAGACTTCTTCCTGCCTCCTTCTCCTCCTCCTCCATGTAGTCGCATCCCTCCAGATAGGCCGTTGTTTCGCGCTCCTCCTGTCGTTTTTGCCGGAAACTTCTCTGAGGTTTGGTGGGGGGAGTAATCGTCGTGTCCATGGTTGAACAACTAGCAGAGTCGTTTATGGGCGGCAGTGTTGTCATGGTGACATCAGAGTCAGTTTTGCGTTGTTGCCGTGGTGATCGCAACCTTATAGTGACTGCCCCTAAACACCTAAAGAGAAAAATGGTGCAGTTTACACATAAGGCGAGACTACAGGCAAAAACATAATTCTTTCAATATTTTGTGAATTTGGGCTTTATAGTTTTCTTCAGACTAGTGGAAAGGAAAAATTCACATTCTAAGGTGTGTATTTTACTACACTTTGTCTATTTGCGTATGTAGATTTCTCAGCAATTCATCAAAAGTTAGCATTAGATACTGCCACATTTGCATATTGGAACATACATTTTCAGAAAACTTGTATTACAAAAGATAATTGTCGTTATGTAAGAAATCAACTGGGGAAGTTTCATGGTGATATCTATTTAAAGATTTTTACCCTAATCACCTGTAGTGTCTTGCAAAATGTAAGGAATTTTACAATACATCCAATTTTATAATACATGTATTCTTTTGGAGGCTGAAGTGCACCACTAACTCAAGATTACGCTCCACGCTGGCAACAGCCGATGCCGGAGGCATTATGTTTTTGGGTTGTCCGTCCATCCGTATCTCTCCGTACGCATGTCTGACCGTACGTCTGTTCGTATGTTCACGTGCACGCCATATCTCAGGAATGCCTTGAGGGAATTTCTTAACATTTGGTACGAACTTTCACTTGGACTCAAAGATGAACTGATTAGATTTTGGGGGTCAAAGGTCAAGGTCACTGTGACCTCACAAAACATGTTTTTGGCCATAACTCAAGAATTTATACACTAATTATAATAATTTCACACATGTCTAATTGGATAAAATGATTAAGAGATGACATTTTGGGCAGACATTGATGTAAACTGTAACTTTACTGGCTGGCAGAGCTATACAACCGCGAGGCGGTAATTCTAGATTGCCATGATATACTGTATTATATAAGATTATTGGTGATTGGAGTAGAGTCATTTTATTTAACTGGATCATTGTTTCTCTTGATACATGTATATCTTGAGTATATAACTTGCTAACACACAAATGTACCTAGTGTTGAGAATGCATGGAGAAATTAAAACTCCGGAAGAAAACATGAATGCTTTTAGTCCTGTTTAGAACATGAGGTGGTGGTGCACTTCAGCCTCTTGTGGCCGTAATGAGTATTACAACAACAAACACTGTTTTCACAGATGAAAAGTAACTTTAGAAAAATTATCCTGTCAAACTTTTTTTTAAACCTGTTATAACAGATGGAAAAACATTTTTTTTTTAAACTGATCCCGGCAAAACCTTTTCACCTGTTCTTAACTTCTAAACACAGGCGAGAAAACAATTGAGATCAGACTTAGAGAATGGATCACTGGAATTTTTTCTTACTTGACTTTCAGGACTTCTGTGGTTATGTCTTTTTTTAGTGCAACTAATATAACATCCTGTTTCGAGCATTTACTGACAGAAAAGCTGCAAAATAATCTAACAGAAGTGTCACATTTTGGGAATCTGATCCCAGTATGAATAAAAGCTGGGATGTATGGTCCCTGAACGGACCTGAGAAGAGGAGTCCTGGTCAGAGCTCCAGCGCTGAAGCCCACCACAAACGTCAGCAACACTGATGCCGCCACAGCTCCTGCAAACTGGCCATCTGAAACACCGGCCTGCCTCTCCTCCACAGACCCAACGTCCCTCCTGAACCTGAACACATCACACTCCTTACATTCGCTGTGCCCCTGGTTCTTTGGATCTTCATTATGTCCAACATGGAGCTCGTACGGCCACAGTGTAGTTCCCTCTGTGTGCTGCAGGAGGCAGTAGTACAGGCCGCTGTGCAGGATGCTGGTGTTGGGGACCTTCAGGCTTCCGTCCCAATGCATGAAGACAGGGTCCAGGGGTAAACCAGGGGTCTGGAGGTCTCCAAAAGGGGTGTGCCAGTACTGAACCACACCTACAGATGAAAGGAGCAGTTACAGGTGAGAAGTTACAGAGCCGCAGGAATGAGTCCTATAACCCGGAAATGAGTCAGCATTTTTGCACTTCCGGTTCCCTCGCCTCAAAGTCGGTGTTTTTTTTTTTTTTTTGGTTAGATGCTTGTCTGTGGTTAACACAAGCTTAAGAGATTTTCTATATGTTAGTAATTACCCCACTTGTGAATTTTGAAGCTTTTAAGTATCTTAAAAAAGGCAGTTGCTAACAAGTGGCTAAATGTGCCTACAGAGGTTGTCAGGGACATTAAACGCCATCAGGCTGAACACTAGTCCTTAGCTAAGTGGAGGCGACGTGAAGTCGTGCGACCGTGGTGTCGTTCCCTTATAGCCCAACATTAGCATTTTACTTCTGGCAAATGCATTTACATTTCAAAAATCATAATAGTGGTCTTTATCTGTGAAGATTATCCTGCTGAACAAAACGTGTAAGTATCATACACTTTTGCCACAGAGCTTATTTTCTGCAATAATCGAAAATCCAAATTTTCAGAGCGGTTTGATGACTGATAGAAACACTGACAACACTGACTTTTTTGACAAAGGCTAGATGTGTAGGCTATCTGACGTTTCTGACCAGGAAAACAAAACTGAAGAACTGCTAACTGTTATTGCATCCTTGTGATTATTATGTAAAAAATGTATCCTGTTTGAGTAACGTTAGTTAAAAACTACAATGACCAGCAGTTTTAAAAAAAATATATATATTAATATGTATTTGGGAGCGATTTTTACATAGGAATCAAACTGCTGATATTTAGTAACATGTTAATAAGATGACAGTTGTTAAGTTAAGTTGTAAAGATAATTCAAGTGTGGGTTTTCTTTTTACCTACATTCTAATATATTTAGGGCAAAAAGATAAGGTGCTTTCATCACTGATGAAACAACAAGACATGTGTCATGCATGTCACTTTATTTGGTCTATACCGAGATCGTCATTGCTAATCCAGTATCAGGTCTTACCTATTTAATCGTAGTTGGTGTTTTTCATCAGATTCTGATCATTTTGAAATGGAAAAATCTATTCCTGGACGATCATACATTGGAACACAGGACGCCATGTGGAGCAGTATTAATGATACTGAGTGGATTTCTCAGGTGAATTAAAAGTAAACGTAATTTCTCAGGTGTGGAGGCAAGACTCTGTTGATCCTCTTTACTGACCTGCTTTCTTTCCGTCTCCACAGTTTAAAGGCAGCTCGGCCTCTGGATGACCTTTGACCCTGCAGGTTGGTGCGACGGTCACAGTGCCACGGCCATTAGCGACTGCTCTTTCTGGATTCGCTGAGCCGGCCAGAAATGCCGTGAAAGTTAACCACCTGGTTAACATTTTGAACCTACACAGGAAATAAGAGTCAGGTGTGTTTTTATGGTTCACAGTAAATTAAGCTGTGACGTCATGCAAACTCTGCTCGTTTCCAGCAAACAAAGTATTTTGCAAACCAACTGCACACTGTTCAAAACAGATGAGAGACAGAATTAGAGACACGGGGAGAGTTAATAATGAACAAAACAAGACTTCAAATGAATGTTGCTCTGTCCGATATCTGCTTCTTCAGCTGCCCTCAAGGGGCCAAAAAATCAATTGGTGCAGCTTTAAGTTTCATAGTGGACTAAGTGATCATAAAATGCTGTAGCTGTTGGAGGAGATTGAATCATTTTATAGAAAAATATATAATAAAATTTTAAATTCACTTGAACAGTAAGACTTTACAATTCAAAGTATGACCTGTGAAGTAACAGAGCAAATATGAGTGATGATCCACATATAAAGAGTATGTCATACAGTGTGTGATATTTACCTGTGACAGCTTGTTTCCTCTGAATGCAGCCGTCTTTTCCTTCTCGTGTGTGAACACACGTCGTCTGATGGATGTGTCTCCTCTGGCAAAGTGTAAAGTGCAGTTTCTCACATGACACAGTGGATGTCCTCTCTTCTGATGATGTTAAAGATTAATAGCATCGCAGAGGCAACTGCCTCCTGTACAACAGCAGTTCTCAAACGTAAACTCTGTGAACAGATAACAATAACAATAAATATAATCACTGTTGGACTAAAGGGGGGACCACCTCCCTTGGTGCCCCCATGTTCGTAAAAACGCAGCAACAGTGCGATCTTGGATGCCCCTTTGGTAGATTAAACCTGATAAAGTGCCCTCCAGGGACTTCCAGTAGAGAAAACATGAAGAGGTCCCCCGGGGTGCCCTTCCTTCCGGTGGAGAAAGCGCAATGAAGTCTTAAAATTAAGAAAACATAGTGTAGTGCCATAGAGGCTAGCCTACATGCTTGAAAACTTTTCGTGTTTTGCTTGGTCACCAGTGTGTGCAGCTTTTTTTCGCACCTGCTCCTCAGAAAGCCTGAGTCGGCCACTGAACATAACAGTCAGCCCTAAAATGGATGGACTAAAGATGATCAGAGACCCCATCAGAGCAAAAGACCATTTGGCAGTATGTCTCATTTAAAATTACGATGTTTTACGTTTAATTTGCAGCTTAATATTACACTGTATAAGCGTTTAATAAGTTGTATAGAATGAGTGATTAAAGGTTCAATGTGTAATTCCGAGCTCCAAAGAAATAGGGGGCAGTATTTCACCTCTACTACTGGGTCCATACAATCTAAATTCAGTATCTTCAGTATTTAGTTTATATTGGATAGTTGTAGTAGTTTGTCATTTATTGTATTCTAAGTTTTAGAGTATTATCGTGTATTCTTTATATTGTGTATTGTATTCCACAGCTATATATCTCTCTCTTCTAGTGTTGATATATTTACTGTGTATTTCTTCACTCCTGTATTGCACTGGGGGCTGTACGGTCCGTGTTGCGTTACGTTTTGATAAAGAGGAGCGTGCAACAGCTCCGGCGGCTCAGATTTGGCACCGGGAGTCACAGCGGGCTGATGGATCTCTGGGTCCAACCTGTGTAACGGCAACAACAGAAAGTTTGAGGATCCGGCAGGGAGTCGGCTAAATCAGTGCTAACTGGTGACTGCTAATGGAAGATCCGTCTCTCTCGCACACTCTACTCCCGGCGAAGCAGCCTCCGGTAGACTGTGACGTTTTCTCGTTTCTGCAGGGATCATGGATGTAAAGTTGACAAGGCCTGAGTCTGCTGAGTCAGGCAGCTGCACTTCTTCTCCCTCTGTACTGAGGCAGACTGGAGCTGCAGTGTCTCTCTATCGCCTCCTAGACTGGACGGAGCGGCGCTCGTCAGTTAGATGCTAATTTCAGTAGATATCTCTGCAACACAACACAGAGACGTCTTTGACACAACATCAACAATGTCACCTCTTCACACTCTGTTGGTAATGTTAATTCATTGTTTTAATGTTTTAAGTTTAAATTCTGGCATATCTTACACATTGCACCTTTAAGAGTAGAAGATCTAAAAAGTGTTTCCTAAATGCCATCAATTAGCTTACATACTTGACGTGGTCAGAAACAGAAGATACGCTACAATATTTATAAAGCGCTTGATTTTTTATCTTATTAATAAGAATATGAATAATAAGAAAAGTATTACTGTTGTGCTGCACACACCACAGAGGGCAGGAGAGAGCTCTGGGTGGATTTCTATTGGCTTTATAGTTGCAGTGTGGACTCATCCACTTCAGTTAGAACAATTTTTAAAACTACATTTTTTATAGTTATCTTAACTGTGAGATACTTTTTGCAGTGGCAAGAACAAATTTCCCCTTTGGTTGTTATGCATATGGATTATGATACTTTCATGCTGCTGATTTGCAGTGGAGTGAAATATGAATACTGCTTTTATATTATAGATGTTTTGGTATCAAAGCTGTCACTCAATCAGTAATTGCTGTAATTACTACAACAGCCACCAGAGGTCAGTGTTGTATCACAAGTGTCATGACATGTGGCAGACGTCTGGTTTACGTTTCTCAACTCAACTTAGCTTTATTTATATGGCACCTTTCAGTAAAACATGCAGCCCAAAGTGCTTCACATAGCAAGATTAAAACAACACAGACAACAATAGATACAATTTGTAGTTATAAACCTTTGTGCTGTATTTCCTACATTAGTTTGTTTCCTTTAAACAGACATCTGGTCTGTGGTATCGTTTGTTAAATTCTTTACAGATTCTGTGAGACCCAGTAGAATATGAATAATATTCATATATAAAATATATACATATAATTTAAGAAATGGGGGTATAAGAAACATATCAGAAATATTTTTTTCTTAATATTTTTCTTTTTTTTTTTAACGACATGTAGTCGGATCAATCTTTTCCACAAAAAGTAAGCACGATTTGGTAATGATAGAATAATACATGTTCTTGGTAGTTCTTTCTCATTTGATAAGATAATTTGGCAACACATTTAAAACTCTGCTCCACTGCCTGCCTGTCAGCTCCATATGTCTGGCTCTCCCTTAATAATAATAATACAAATAAAAAAAACTCTTCTTCCTCACTCAGTGCTCCGTTTCCTGAAGTATAGAAAATAACAAAAAATGAGAAGAGGCGAGTCCAACTGTTCCCCACAAAAGGCATGGGTTTACATTAACATATCCTTCTCAAATCTTAATACAATAGACTCATGAATATTTAACAACAACCTTATGAGGAACAGAAACAATATCTCTTTATAAATGGGATCACCTATGTCCCTTACTGCCATTACTCCCGATGTGCTGTGTTGGTCACACCCCCATGTTTGTTACATTACTAGAAATCCCAGGATGTGCTTTTCACTGTACATAAGGGCTCAAGCAAACTGTATGCATGGTGTTTGAAATAAAGGCCTTTGTGTCATGTCCCCCACACAGGACAAAGAGGAATGTCTGGGTCATAGGAGGATACAACACATCAAACTTAGTTCAATGCTACAAACACAAATAGTATTTTAAAGCATCGTGAGGGAGTCACTTGTATAGTGAACAATATGGCACTTTGCATAATTCACATTGGTTAACGTTGAATCTGCAACAGAAATCTAAATCTGAATCATCTTTGTAAACTTTTAACTCTTAAAACTTAACTAATATTTATTTATACAGGTAATCTCATTGAGACATGGGGTCTCATTGTCAAGAGAGACCTGCTCCAGACACGACAGCAATACGACACACAGTTACAGACAGACGGACAGACCGGAAGTTCATTCAAAGACAAAATAGAACACAAGTCATAAAAGTGATAGTTGCTAAAGTGCCAAAGTGATGGCTTAAATGTACAAGAGAAACCCCACAGAAGCTCTCTCCAGACTTCCAGAAGTACTTTAAAATCCCCTAAGAGATTCATACTGGATAGCTTCAGTTCCTGCTGTAGGGTGAGGGGCAGAGTAATCATACGTACAGAGACAATACAAGCTACACAAAATGATGTTGATTTGAACACAACTTATTTCTGTGATGAATGGGCATGAAAACACAACAATGCACTCTGCAGTTCTGATGCAGTAGGAAAGGCCACTGTGAAGGAAAAAGTGATCATAAAATGCTGCTTACGTCTAAATTGTCAGTATCAATTCATATATTATAATGTATAATAATAATAATTATTATTATTATTAGTATTATTTTAGGTTAAGCAACCCAACATTTGATAAAGTAATAAAAATTAACCCCAGCTTTACCAGCTGCAATATTAAAGTGAATGTGAATTAAACACTTTAATGCATATGTATATGTATATGTATATTATTCTGAAATGGGCCTGTATAATCATTACTTTTACTTTTGGTACTTTTAGTATATTTTGATACTATTACTTTTGCACCTTTACATAAGTAAGAGTCTGAATGCATGACTTTTACTTTTAACAGAGTCATTTTACACTGTAGTATTGCTAATTTTACTTAAATAAATAATGGGAATACTTCTTCCATCACTGGTAAACAATACAGTATTTTATTTATGCTCTCTGAGAATATAACCTCTCATCCATATAATTTGAAAAAATATTGGGGAAATGTGTTTGATACTCCTCTTCCTTGGTAAACGTTTTATGTTAATTTACTGGTCATGTTGTTCTACCTATTTGTGGGCTTTCCAGTTATAAATGTTTCAAAAGATATTACCGACAAAAAAAATGCTTAAGGTATGGAAAATAACTGAAGATGATATCTGTAGATTTCCCCCCGAAAAGGAGGAGGACATTATTTCTTTATTTTGACATTGTCCAGTTGTTGCATCCTTTTGGATGCAGCTGGCAGATTGTTTATCTGAACAAGCAATTATTTTACTATTATCCACTCTCAATATTATTTGGGGTTTTCAAGATGATCAAAAATACATTATTGAACACTGTAGTGCTGCTAGGCAAACGTTATGTATTCAATACTCCAAAAAAGCTGAGTTTGAGCGCTTTCATTTTATTTCTCAGAAATGACAATTTACAGGAAAAGATAATTATGAAAGGTAGAACAAAAAGCTCAAGTATATTTATATATTGTTGGATTACAATTATAAATGATATACACGTGACATGTATGTAGTAGGCCTACATGAATGGATGCATCTATATATGTATGTATGTTTGTATTTATGTACGTATTAATGTATGCATGTATGTATGTATACACAGTATATGTGTACATGTTTATATGTGTTATGCTTGTTTGTGATGCAAAATACATTTGCACAAAAAACAAACAACAACAACAACAACAACAACAAACAATACAGTATTGGGTCGTACCAATTTGTCCGTGCCGCGCCTGAAGGCCTCACAGGGTCCGGCTCCAGCCTTCAGATGATTGGAGGCGGGTTGGAGCTCCTCCTGTGCCTGTGTGTGGTTTTACTTTCTAAAAACTAACTAAACACCGACTGAAAACCTCCGCACATCACCGATCAGAGAGCCGAAAGAGAGGGAATAAAAACACCGAAACCCTCCCGGGAGAAGAGAGAGGGAGCAGCCGCGTGTGCGACGCCCGGGGAGCTGACGTTTAACCAAACATTTCTCCAGGTAAAGTCTAATCAGTTAAAGATAATTTGGCACTAAAATTGCTTTTTCAGTCAACTGAAGTATGCTAGGAAACTACACCTCTTATTATTAAATGTTTTGTGCGTCAGAAAAGATGAAGATAGTTTAATTTAACTGCCGTTCAGTTACATTTTTAAAAAACTTTAACAATTAGCACTTTGAAACGGTTTATTAAACATGTGCTGCCAGCGTTAGACAATAACACTAAACACAAAAGCAGTATTATAGTGAAATCAACTGTTCAAGGTTTCCATTTCCGCCTTTTTCAGAGAAGATGAAAAATCTATGAAAACCAAACTTCCCATCTTAGAAAGCTAATTCGTGTTACCAAATACTTTCCCGGCACCAACCTTCAAAATAAAATGCGATGGCGGACGGTTTGTGAATCCTGCGTAGGGCTGGAAGAAGTACTCAGATTTAAAAGTCCTGCATTAGCATCAAAATATACTTAAACTTAAGTACCAAAAGTAAAAATACTTATTATGCAGAATTGCACATTTCAGAAAAATACATTTTATATTATTGTATTATAATTACTGATGCATTAATGTGTTCATCTTGTTGAAGCTGGTAAAGGTTGGGCACATTTTACATTATATTCTGTTGGGTAGTTTGTGAATTGGGATCAATAAGGTTTTACTTTGATCTGTAATATAGATAATAATTTATTTATTGATTCTATTTTTTATTTAATATATCAATATTCAAAGTAACCAGAAACTAAAATGAGAAAATACATATATTAGAGTAAAAGTATATAGTAGCAGGAATTGGAATTTCTTAAGCAAAGTGCAAGTACTTCAAAACTGTACTTAAGTACAGTACTTGAGCTTCACTTTTACCAGCTGCAACATTTAAGTGATGAATACATTAATAAATCAATAATTATAATCCAATAATATAATATACATTGTTCTGTAATGGTCCATTCTGCGTAATGAGTACTTTTACCTTTGGTACTTTAAGTATATTCTGATGCTGATACTTTTATACTTTAGATATTTCAATGCAGAACTTTTACTTGTAACTAAGTATTTCTACATTGTAGTATTGCTGCTTAGTAAAAAAATAAGAATACTTCTTCCACCACTGTGGGAATCCATGGTAAAGAAACTGGACTTAGCATAACATTTAACTTGATGTTCCTTTTATAGGAGTTTGGTGCAGGTTTCTCTTTTCCGACTGATATTGCACTTTTACTTTGGAGGCAAAGTCTTCCCAATTTCCTGTGTAATTTCTTTGTTTCTTCACACAGCTGAACAACGCTTGAAGCTCCTCTACACAATGTGTCTTAAAGTTAATTCTAGCAAAGTGAGTCAAGTAGAATGATTGATTTACAAATCTGCATTTGGGTACACCCAATATGTATGCTGTTCATATCGCACATCATCTACAATGTGATATTTCAACATCTGCATTGTTGTTCAGTTGGAACATATACAGCTGTTGGGACATGCTATTGGTGCCCACATGAAACCACACCCATGTTTGGCTGGTTTTCCTCTGTTCTTGCTTGCTCCATAATCAATCCTCTGTGTCTGTGGATAACAGTGGTGGTCCTCAAAGTCTCAGTTTCAGTTTTTCACTTGTCAGTTGTTTTCACATAAAGAAACAGTGTATTCTCACGCAAAATGAATAAAAAATGAGCCGTGTTAGGGACTGAGCATAATAAAATGATCACACAATCAGGTTGGGAAGTAAATCTGATAATGCTGCAGGCAGTTTGAAGAGGAGTGAACTGTGTTGTTGACAGCAGATTGATGTGAACAGCTGACGTCTTGCATGAGGTGTTCCCTAACTACTACTACTGACACTGTTTCTCCCCCTGCGTGTTCACCTCATACACCTTAAAAATGCTCCTTTTCTTCATTTCCCACTGACTTCACCTTGTTGGAACTAATGTTGAGTGATCGTAGGTTTTTAGTTGTGCAGACACAGTTATCTTAGGGGCTGCAACTAGTTATTTTCAGTGTTTAACGATCTGCTGCAATGTCACAACCTTCCCTGATCCCGAGGTTCCACCTTCAAAGTAGAACCCTAATCAGGCCAATAGGGTTGCAACTAATGATTATTTAAATTAACGATTAATCTGCTGATTATTTTCTAGATTAATCATTTGGTCCTAAAAAAAAAAAAGTTAAACATTTCCCAGTTTCTCAAAGTCCAAGGGGATCTCTTTAATTGTCTGGTTTGTCAATACAGGCTTATACATTATGATTACAGTATATGATAACCATTCCCATGCTCTATTATGTCTCATAAATTGTTGCAGCATTTGTTACACATCCTAGAAGTCACAACAGCTCATTTTATGCAGTGAGGTCCAGTTATAAAAATGGTCCCACTACAATTAAATGGCTACTATGGGGACTGACATGATCACACATGAATAATGAGCTGATTGGATTTACGAGCTTTCCAGTCAAATGTATGCAATTCCAAAACTGCTTAGGGACCGCAGCGGTCGAATGTTGAAGTGTCCTTGGGCAAGGTACTGAACCCCAAATTGCTCCTGATGGCCAACGGTGTGTGAGTGTGTGTGAATGTTTACCCCTACTGATGTAGCATCTTGTACGGCAGCCTGTGACTGTGTGTGACTGTGTATGAATGTGTGTGAATGGGTGAATGTTGACATGTGTTGTAAAGCGCTATATAAATGCAGAAACCATTTTTAGAGTTGGCGGACACATTTGTACTGTGTAATGATTTTTTCCCAAAACTGCATTGGATTAGTATAAAGTGGGCCTGTCTGAAAAGGCTGAGAGGTCAAGGGACCCTGTGAATATGGCCAGGACAATTTTACCTCGCCAAATTTTAGCCTAACTTTGAAAGGTTATCCAGCATACCACTGGATTCCTTATGTTTTCTAGGTTGTTATGACTAGTGTCTTCACTCTAGCTGAGTCCACTACAGCCTCTGAAAGACAATAAAGTCGGCCGGACGAATTTTAAGAGATTAAACTGTGAAATATTCATCGATAATCAGCCTAAAAAAAATCCAGCATCAGCTTCATATTGCTTGATTTGTCCAATTGACGAAGATTTATAGCATTTTTGCTGAATAAATAATTTATAGATTCCTTTTTTTTGTGTAATTTGCATCGACTAATTGTTTTATCATTTCAGCAGCAGGCTGACATGAAACTATTACATTTATCAAGAGAAATGCATCTACTGGTTCAAGCTTCCTTAATAAGAGTATGTACTGCTTTTCTCTGTATGTTTTCTGTAATAAATAATAAATGTAATATATATTTGGATTTTGGACTGGATTAAAATCACTAAGCAGCACCACTGTGATAAAAATATCTTTAATTTTAAAGCAATAGTGCTAAACCCCAGCAGTACAAGCAGTACATAAAATGGATAAGTGGGTGTTTTTTATTTATGTTTTGCTTTATGTAATCAAATAAATGCAATATATTAGGCTGTTTACACGAAGACAGTTTAACATATATCTTGTAGGAAAAGCACAGGTGTAAACAATAATAATGGCTGCATTCCATTTAGCTGCTTCAGTGTCAGTGTCCTGGTTCATTCTGGCTCACTGTCCAATCTTACTGGGACACTCATACAATAGAGCCATCATTTATGTGATCAGTAAAAGCAGTAGTTACTATCAACTGACCAGCAGTCTGCTGTTAATGGTGTCAGTCATTTGGACATGTTAAAATTTTTTTGTAAATGTGAACGTGACAAACAGGAATGTAAACTAGTTTTGTTCACCATGTGATACACAGACGCAGAGAAAAACGTTGCCCCTCCCCCCATCTGATGATGAGTCATTGCCCAGTCATGCTGGTTTTCTGCAGAAGAAGGTCTGCTCAGTTTCTTCTTACCAGCTCACATCCTGTCAGGGTCGACATATTGTTTTCTGTTTTTAAAAATGTTTTGCAACCGTGCAGCTGCACTCCGTCGTCAGTTTAGTGTAAATTCAAATGCTTCTTCTTTCCATCAACCTTCAAACGTCTCTGTGACGTTTTTGCAACCCTCTTTCTATAAAAAACACTTTAAAATAATACCTGAAATGGTATCATCATTCCTGTATCCCATGTCTTTGATTCCTAAACCTCCACAGTACTTTATAGTGTTAAAGGGGAATTCTCCCTCATTACAAAGAGATATGCTTTTTTTCCCTTTTATTTTGTACTTGTTCAGGTTTTGAAAGATGTATTTGCCACGCCACACAGAGGCTGCACTGTGGTACTTTAACCTAAACTGCTTTTTTTTCTTCATCACTGTTCACAGCGAGCTCTCTGGGTTATTCAGAGTAATCAGGACATTGTTTCTGGAGAGACCAGTTGCTTTGTTTTGTTTTTTTTTCAAAAAGATATTGAAACGGACAACACCAAGCAGATAATACAATTTGTTGTTTTGTCTGCTCTGTTCAGTATCCTCTCTGTGTTAAGTGCCTTAATTGACACTGATATAATTACAGAGGGGCCTGATGTTTCCCGGTCTAACCCACATCATGGCAGTCGGTTTGGAAGAAGTATTCAGATCCTGTTGTTAAGTAAATGTAGCAATACTAAACAAAAAAACCTGCATTATTTACTGAAAGTATTTTAAAGTAAAAGTAGTCATTGTGCAGTACAGTGTTCCCTTTTAAATATATATGATGTTTCTGGATGAATATTAGTATATCAGTCAGACGCTGGTGTTTGTTCTCTGAATGTTTCTCACGGTTTTATTCAGACGGAACATTCACGTAAAGAGCCAGCCGCTCGCGCGATAGTTGAAACCTGCTCAGCGAGATAACGCAGTATCACTTTTGGAAAAGAGCAGTGAGTTGAAACGGTTAATGATATAAAGCTGAGAAGAAGAGGGCTTTTTCACAGGCTGCATTAGAGAGGGATTTCGCAACTGATGTTGCAGTTAAAAACTTTCATTAATGAGCTTTGTGAGTGTCCGGGATGCTCACCCCACTTGGGAAGAATCTGTAACAAAGTAAACGGTGATCAGGCAAAGAAGATGTGGATCATGTTTATCTTGTGCTGCAGCTTTATGGCAAACATTAATCTAACGGTACAGAAGTCAGACTTGTGTGCCGTGTTGAAAGTGTTAAGGAAATGTTACTATGGTATTTGTTACTTAATATTTACATTATATTTATTACACTTAACATACTAGATCCACCTCTCTAGAGTGGCGTCATTACTTTTGCAGGTGTTTTATTGAGACATTAGACCAACATGTTAAGCTGTGATAACGTTTGTGTAACGAGGTGCATCAAATATAGATGACCAGGTGGAGTTTGACTAAAACCCAAAATGAAGTGATTTAACAATCATTTTATATCCCAAAACATAAATACATAACAGTTAATTGACCAACGTTTGACAATGCTCCTAGTTAAAAATCCCCTCTAATGCTACTTATGTGTTGCTTAGCAGTCATGTTTTTTTATCCGCTGCTCAAGATCTACAACATTTGTGTCTCACTTTATTTGGCGAACATGAAAGTTGCTGTTTGGACTTGACTCACCGCATCAGGCACCTACTGCTGCTGCACCGCATGAAACTTTGATCTTGTGTTTGCTTTGCTGCGGACTGTCCTAGTTTCTGTTTGTCATCCTGTCACATGACTGGGGGATAGTTAATGTAATGTGTATTAGACTAATGTGTGTGTTTGCGTGTGCACAGGTTCTGGGAGTGTTAAAAGTCTTATATGCTTATAAAAGAGAAGGATATCCTTGTCATTAATCTTTATCCGCACCACAATGTGCCTTTGATGCAAAGATGTATCTGCAGAGTTGCTGGCCTTGAAGCCTGATTTTCCTGCAGCTGAGCAGCTTCATGCATGTCCACCATGTCCTCTCTTTTCCATAATAACAAACATTGTTTTAGTCTCAGCCCTGCCCTTATTTCCAGTATTGCTGCATTGCATTGTGTATAGTATATTTGAACATACAGTAGTGGCCTAGTAAGAATGTGAGTTGATGAGTTTTAATCTGAACACCTGTCCTCATTGTCCTGGTTATTCATGTATCAGTAAAGGATTTGAATTTACAGTCAGAGATTCTTTTCAGACTGCCAACCAAAACCATGTAAAGTATATCAAATAAGATGGACAGTCAGTAGGTGTGTTTCCATCCCCCGGTTCTTTGGCACATTTTCAATTTGAGCATAAAAAAACCGCTGTATGGAAATGGCGAAATGAATAGAAATTTAGTTTAAAAAAAAGTTTGTACGCTTGGCTAAGATGGACAAGATGGGACGAAGTGCAATGGAAACACATTTTGTGAAAAAATGACGTACATGAAGCATGTGACTTCACTGCCCACTGAAGAGACGGAGAAATATGTCATATTTCCATCCAGTTTTCGAACAATGTTTTTCCCCTTTTGAGGTTCGACTGGCGCTCTTTCAATTACGTCCTTATCTTGCGCCCTCTTCTTCTGCAATGGTATGTGTTTTTTTCCAACTGGAGAATTGGTGACAGCTCTATGAACAAACTAATAATCACCTAATGACAGTGGATGAAAACGAGCATTCATTAGAATTTTCTTTCGCTGAATTTCTCAAAATCCGGTTAAAATTTGCGAAGCATTTGTTTGGAAACCTGACTATTGTTATTTTTTTAAATTCTTGCTTGACTTCTTGCCCCATCCTTAAAGAGCACTTGCTTTTTATCAGCGACCGCTGTGGCCAGAGGCATAATGTTTTCAGGTTAGGTCAGTCTGTCCCATTCCCCGGGATGTGATATCTCAGGAACGCTTTGAGGGAAGTTCTTCAAATTTGGCACAAACATCCACTTGGACTCAAGGATGAACTGATTAGATTGTGATGGTCAAAGGTCACTGTGACCTCACAAAACACGTTTTTGGCAATAACTCAAGAATTCATATGCTAATTCTGATAATTTCACACAAACTTGTCTAATAGGATAAAATGATGAAGTAATGACATTTTGGGCAGACATGGATGTAAACCACAAAAAAAGGCCTGAAAAGCCTTTCTGTTTCTGTCTGTGCAGGGGGATGGTGGTTCCATACGAGGGCCAGTCTTTCTCTGCACTGAGGAGGCAGTGCCAGCAAAATGGACGTCTGTTTGAAGACCCTCTCTTCCCCACATCCGACCAGTCTCTGTTCTACCAGAGCAACCGCATCGGCAGAGTCACCTGGAAAAGGCCAAAGGTGAGAACAAAAGGAATGGTTTGTTAAATAGCAAGCAAGACTTCACATGTTCCAGCCAAGGAATTTAATCAAAGAAGAAAAAAAAAAAGGTTTATTCTCCCCATTGTCTGCTTTACAGGAGTATATGGTTTTCTTTTCTGCCTTTTTTCAAACGCATACTACACTGTAGTGGCCACCTGACCTTATTAGACAAACCACAACACTGACATACTGCAAAGTAAGGACACCCTACAGCCAATGTGGTGCAGAATAGTCCTAAAAAGTTACTGATATTCACATCACAGATGAAGGCACATCCATTGCTTGAGTGAGCCGATCCGCTGGTTCACAGTGGAGATATAGAGAGACAAGAAATGGAGACAGGAGGCAGTAGGTGGGTAAGAGGGACGCTTGTCATGAGACAAGTACAATAGAGAGCATGCATAAAGATGGAAGAGAGGTTACAGGGACTGGGAGAGGAATTTATGGAATTTATTTTACTCAACTGAAATCCCACTCGAACACCCAGGAACGATTTTGTGTGTGTGTCTGCATGTGTGTGTTTACATGGTGTGTTTTGCTCTATGAACAAATATATGGACGGCAGAATAACATGTTGAGATGTCTCTCTAGTAGTGACTGAGAAAAAGGCAAATAAAATTTTTTCATACTTCAGTTATTCTCACATCTGTGGTTAAATCGGGACTACAGGGATTGTGGAACTGAAATATATAATCTCAGTCTCAGCACAGATGTGGAAAGTGTTCTGATTCAATGGTCTTTGGCTGGAACAGTTTCTGGATTTTTAAAAATAAATAAAAGTCATCATGTTGTAGGAAGAAAAACACAGGCTTTCAACACCATATTTCAATTCAAATGTTTATGTTGTACCCTAAATGGAATTGGTTAAAATAATCCTTTTTTATTTATTATACATCTGTTTCTGGTGAAGTTGTCATCTGGAAGGAATGTATAGATGTGTGCAGCAGCAAAGGGTTATCAGTCCTCCAAAACGCAAAGGTTTCCAACACACTTGAGCAATATAGAAGTTTATCATTAACTGATATATTTACTATTTCTTTCTTTTTTTTTTTTTTCTTCGATCCTCACTCTCCATCCAACTCCAGTTATTATGGAGCGGTCCAGAGAAGTTTCTTAAAGGCTTTTCAGTAACAAAATCAGACTTTGTTAAGTACAAAGTAATGGCTTAATATAAAATAACAAGGCCAGAAAAGCAATGATGTTTCTGATGTTGGTGTACATGAATTCCATTATGGAGGAGAGGGTAAGTAGTAGATGAAAGATGTTTGCCTCTGTTAGAGCCCCTGACCTTAAGTAACCTCTGCAACTAAAGCTGTTTGTTTCCTCAAATACTTCCTCAAATCCTCCACAAAGAGAGACTGAGCAGTCCAGCACAGATTAAAGAATTGTTCACTCTTAAATCTTAGATGAAAACAAACCAAAACGCTGAGGCCTCTAAGAAGGGAAATTCTTCCCTTCATGGCAAAACTACTTAGTAAAAACTAATCACTCAGCAGAACCAGAGATATCGTCTTTTTCTTTCCACGCATTCTTTTTCCTTGTTAAAAACAAGTGGCAACCTTCAGTGCTGAACAATGAAGCCAAAAACTGCAGTTCATCAATTGGCCACTTGGCTGGCTTGAAAAAGCAAGTCATGCCCCATAAACCCCCATGTTAAAATGGCCAACTTTACAGCAGAAATAAACATGTTTCCAACTTTGAAACTTTTTCCAACTTGTAGTCGTCAGACTGGGGGTGTTACGACTCTCCAAATCCACAATTTGATTTGACTTTCGATTAGATTCTTTTTTCCAGCAGTGGATTATTAGAGCCTTGATTGGTAAAAAATCTACAGATTATTGGTTTTATACCCTGACAACATGCCCGACACAATTTCTCAGACTTCACACATCCCTATGGAGCAAAAAAAGGCTTTACACAACCTTTTTTTTCCACATATGCAGAAGTACACAACATCTGTAAACAGACTTTGATGTGTACAATTGGTGGAGTTCCCCTTTAAGTACATTTACATACAGGAAACTTATCCTCTCATATCTTTCATGTTTTTCTGAAGCAGACATATTGATTTCTATGAAATAAAAAAATAAAATAAAAAAGTGGTAGGTGGTTAGTGTGAGCAATAAACAGAGAAGCAATGAGAAATAAGAAAGCAATAAGAAAGATTCATATGATGGATAACCGATATTAATATCAGTAATAATACATTTAATAGGACTTAATAAAACATCTTACCAGATGGACTCAGTCTAGAATAAACGTTTAATATGTTTGATATAGCAGAGAGTTGTTGGTTTAAACTGCCAAACTTGACTTGTCAAAGAGACTTTGAGTCACCGACTGCATTTCGCTGAATCATATTTGTTTTTAGGAATGTTTTTATGCAGTGCAACGGTAACCACTTCAACTGCCTTATTTGTTAAGTTAAGATGATGGGGAAATATGATGCTCGTAATGGAGTTATTGCTTAATGGCTTTCCAGCTTCTATCCGCTGCGGGTTACACTGCACATTGTCTTTGCAATACACGCACGCACAGATTCAAAGCACTAAAAAAGATCCAGTCAGTTCTTTGCTTCAAAATTAGTTTCACATATTCATACCTCAGAGTATGAGCATGAATGTGTTCTTGTTGACGGAAGGCAAATATAAAGTGCTAAATTGGCTTTCTGTAGCAGCTATTCTGCTTGAATCCTGTTAATTCACTTTGAAATGAATTTTGCAGCCAGTTTAGTCCATTTTATTGAGGCAGGTGACAATGCCAATAATTAAACCCCTTTTGAGACCAAAAAGTGCAGTAAGATTGAAAAGATGGTTCTGAATATGGTTTGGAACGAAGACAGAATTTTTTTTATTATGTGTGCAGTTTATTTTTTTGAATGAATTCAAGTTGCAAGTCTGATCTCAAACATGATTACTTCTTGATGTCTTCTTCCAATGTATACAGTATAAAAGAACAAAAAGCTCAAGCCTGAACTGAGCCTTTTTATTATATGATTTTACTATCAATCATTGATGATCTGAGCTGCTACATAATTAAACGGGAAACTTAAAGCACTCCAATTGATCAATATTATCGATTTGTCCAGGGAGTGGAAAGAGAGGAAACATTCCTATTGGTTCTCCCTGAACTTACCTCTCTGAGGGACTCCAGTGTCACTAACAGATTGTTTATTCAGATTTGTTTGTGTCTGTAACTGTTCCTCCTGTCTATACTGGCTGTGAAATGATCTTTTTCTATAGTATTCAATGCATGTGACGAAAATCCACAGTTTAGCTGAAGCTAACACGAGACTTCAGCAGTCTAAGTTAGACTAATCAAGTGAGTTTCTTCAAGTCTTTTTAGTTCAAAATACATTCTTTATATTTAAACAGTGTTTCCTTGCTAAGATAATGTTGTGGGGTGGAAACGCAAAGAGGGAATTTTGTACTAGGACTAACTTTAAAAAATACCCATTTGATTTGCCAAACTTTATTACCTTCTGCACTAATTCACAATACATTTACACAGAACGCAGACTGTGGATTTGGTCCATCACTTATATTAAAATCTTTTTAGGAAGGCCAGTGTGAACAGGAAGATCGATTACAGCGACCAATGACCATATTGTATTAACACAGACTTGAAAACATGTGAACCTATCCTTTTAAGATGGAAAATATCTCAACACATGGTTTAATGGATCAACCTTCATTGGTTTTCCTTGTCTTGAACTGTATGCTAAGCCTTACTGGGTCTTACTGTATGAACAAGTCACATTTAGCATGTTCTGTGTATGTTTAAGGAAGAAAGGAGGAGTATAAAGACAGTGTGGAAAGGAGAACCACCCAGTCTATTTCTATCGTGTGTCTATCGTGTGTCTATCGTGTGTCTATCGTGTGTCTATCGTGTGTCTATCGTGTGTCTGTCTGTCTGTCTGTGCTTAATATAGCAACCTCTAATTCACACACAGCCAGGGGCATGGGGGATTTTTATTTTTTGTTAAGATTTGTTTTATTGAAAGATGCTCAATTTAAAATGCATTTACAATATGTAAGAGGCATAAACATTTCCAGCTTTGCATGGAAAAATTGATTCAAAAGAAAGTAAAAGTAAAAATGCATGTTAGTGTATTGATACACGCAAATGTACCGGTAGAAAAAAGCTTAATTATAAATATAATAATCATACATAATCTTCAATATACACTATATACACGTAAAATAGTGACACTAACATATATAACACATAATAATATACCTGGGGCAATTGAGATTCTTTACATACATCGGTCAGATTGTCATGTGACTTTACAAAAGGAAATGCAACATATACAAGATGATACTTCAAAAATACTAAGGGTGCAACTACCTAAGGGAATCTTCTGACATTTTGGGAAATACACGTAGCACAAACACTGGAAACCAGGGGAAGCGACTATCCTGGCTCTGTCCAAAGATAACTGAATCCGCCTTCCTGCACTTCTAAAGCTCTTATTAACACATATCTCGTTTGTTAAAGGGACAATTCATCCCAAAATAAAAATAAAAAACATGTTTCCTCTTACCTGTAGTGCTATTTATCAATCTAGATTGTTTCGTGTGCGTTGCCAAGTGTTTGAGATAGATGTCTGCCTTCTCTGGAATATACTGAAATTAGATAGCAATCGGCTTGTGGTGCTTAAAATACATTTGAGAAACTCAGCAGCCAGTCTTTCCAAAAATCTTGACCCAGTTACTCCTTGACCTTGATGTTAGCAGTTTCTTGTAGGAACTATTTTCTTTCTGCCAAACTACACCCGCCAACCGTACCACCGCGCAAACTGAGCTGTAATGTTAGTTTCTCTGGAAAGAGAGGTTTTTTCAAACCATCTAGTTCCATTATATTATGGAGAAGGCAGACATCTATATATGGCCAATATCTGCAACTCACACAAAACAATCTAGATTAATAAATAGCACTACAGGTAATGGGAAACTGTATATGATTAGTGGTCTTGCTGGGTGTGTGTAGCGCTGGTTTATCCGAGCCCTATCATTTGGCTGCTGTCCTGATACTCTCATACGCTCTGCGGTTTGTTTTGCTCGGAACATTCAGAAGCAATTTTATACTTAATCAGAGGCTGTTTTTTTCCCCCCTGTATTTACCTTTATGGTAGTTGACTGACTGCTCTGGCTAACGCCCTGCGTGACATTCATCCACCACTGGCAGCTGTCCAGTATGAGCACATCTTTCTACTGTTGGCTGCTCCTGTGCAGCAGCTGTAGGTTGACCAGAGACGCAACAATAGAAATATAGTATTCAGGAGAAAAGGACTGTGTGATGATATAATCAGATCCCCCTTTAGCCTTAATCTACTAAGTTTATGTCCGTCTCTAGGAGGAACAATTATTGTAAAAACTCAATTTATCAAGTGGACTTTGACATTATGTCACATTAAAAATGATGGTGGGTTATTTACTGTCCCTCAGGTTGTGGCATGTTCATACATATATTATAGATATGCTTTGTCTCCTCCTCTAGCAGTATTTTTTCATTTCGAGAGTTCATTAAGCTCTTTGAAATCTGAAATGACAGAGTTGAACTTGTTAAAATAAGCGTTCCTTATTTCATTGAATGTTGCACATTTTTGGAGGAGATGCATCTCTGTCTCAGCCTCACCTGTCCAACAGTGACACATAGTCTGTTTTCTTCCTGTCTGGATTGCCAGTGTGCGGTCACTGAGCCTGCACTTGGTTAGGATCTGTCTCTGCTTTCTATCTCTGACAGTGGAGAGAAATGCTGCTAATTCATAATCTCTTTTTAGAGCCAGAAAACAAAACAGTTTTAAGTCCTGGAGCGCAACTTTGATGTGCGCACAGACTGGGTACAACATGCATCAAAGGGTCAGGTTTGAAGGGTCAGGTTTGAATCCTGGGCCGCTGCGGTAACGACTCAGCATTAATGTTTTTCCTTTTTTTTTCTTTTTTTTTTTTTTAGATGGGCCGGAGAATCGGAGCAGCGGGCGCGGTATTGCACTCGCT
>CALSBV010012220.1:7784434-7803759 GCA_943590825.1 Bovichtus diacanthus | reverse complement strand
TGTGTGTGTGTGTGTGTGTGTGTGTGTGTGTGTGTGTGTGTGTGTGTTCATGATAATAAAGGAACATGTCACCCAGTGCAACAGTGTGGCTCATTGGTGTGTTTTTGATTGTTTTTGGACAACAATGGAGGACTGACATACATCAGGCTTTGATACAGACACAATACTTCTTAGGAGATAGAATGTAGAAGAGATGGTGAGAAAATGACCAAAGGCGTTTGAGTTCTCATCAGGTGTGTATATGTATCCGCGTGTTTCTGAACTTTATATGAGTATTTATACTGCATGTGTGTGTGCTTTTGGTTTCACGCCCAGTGAGGACAGATGTTGTCCAGAGGTCAAAAGTCACTGCTAAGCCACATCCGTTCGCTGGTTGCCATGATGACACACTCTTTCCCCGGAGGTGAAATGAAAATATCAGCTGATGATGATTTAGGCTCAGCAGTTTGTTTTCACAATGTGTGGCTCCCGTACAGCACCCTCTGTTGAAACATTGTCCTTCTGCAGCTGCTGTGTTTATATTCTGATAGAGCGATGACGGGTTTTACGCAACAAACAAGATGAGTTTTAGATGCATCGACAGACAGTAGTTTAATATCTCACTCTCTGCGGTTCAGAGAGTGAGATAGGTTTAAAGACTCTTATTAAAGATAAGTTTAAAGGTTATGGTTTGGGTGTCTCTGTACAGTACATTGCATCAAACGCATAATACAGCAGTAATGGAGTAGTGGCAGTAGCAGTAGTGGAAACCAGGCAAATATCATGTATTTGCCCCAGTGACTCAATCTCGTGGAAAATATAAACTACAATTTTGAAGCCAGGGCTCAATATTGAAAACCTGCTATAATGGATGCATGATGTTATGCTGTAATGGCTGTGGGATCAACATGTGTGGTTTCATTGGGGACATTTTAGTCCTGAAGTGTCTGTATTTTGGATACCCAGTTTATTATGAATTTATTATAGGGTCTGAGACTCAACTTCAAAAATAAAAACTCACACCCTTACCAAAATGTATGCCATATGTATTAAAGCAGCCAAAATGATCGAGCTTCCCCTATTGATGCACAAGGGTTAAACTGCACTGATGATTTAGCTTAAACCCAGTTTTCATTATATCTGAAGTTTAACTGAAACCTACTGCTCACCTGGTCTAACACAGGTTTAAAGTCAAAGAGTTGAGTACAGACAGTAAGAGCTCAATTTATTTGATTCATTTCTAAAAGATCAACGAGGTAAGAGTACGAGGGTTGAGGTTTGATACGGCAGTAGACTGTAGAGAGATACAGTGAGTTAGTGGAGATGGCACACTTTTTGTGTATCACAGCCACACTTTGGGTTTTAAATTGATTAGTCGTGTGTATTTTCACACAGATCTCTTTTTTAAGGCTATCTCTACCAGGCTTTAGAGCGTGGCTGGACAGGAAGCAGAACAGGAAGTAGAAAGTGCAGGGGGGTGATGGCAGGGCTGTACCCACACTTCCCTTGACAGGACGGATGGACAGATCAAAGTAGGAAGAGATAGAAGAAGTTTATGTTCTCTTAAGTGTTGTGTTCGCAAACTGCAAAGCTGTCGGGGGGAGAGTGCTGTAGCTGTAGCTTTGTGTTTACTGCTCCTGACTTCAGAATGACAAACAAATCACCAAATTCACTTTCACCATTTGGGGGACGGCAGATATTCCCATTTTTAGACAATGTTAATGACTGATATATCTCAGCAACAAAACCAACAACAAAATGACTGGATTGGATATCGGGGGTAAAAAAAGTATAATCCGATACAATCTATTAGCCTAAACTATCATCAACATCTGAAAAACAACAAGAAAAGAAGGGCAGTGTCGGATTGGTGTCGGCAGATACTCAAGTCTGCGGTATCGGACATGAAGAAGTGGTAGCGAGCCATCCTTCACTTTGTACCGACATTAATGATTTCCAGAGACTGAACCCCAATGACTTTTCCATTAGCGCCACCATCAGGTCAACATTGTCCATTTTAATTTTGTTATCTAAACTTATTAGCAAGCTTAAATATATCCAGAGTTTGAACATTATGTTTCTGTACAATAGGGTTAAAAAATACTTCCAAAAACAACACAATAAACTATAAACTTTAGTTTATTGCAATATCAAACTAATGAACCACAACAGCAGAAAGTGCATTTTCTGTTTGTTATTTATGAGTTCTGTCTCCTGTGTAGGATCACCACGACATGCTGCTGGAGATTGAGAGAGACAAGGCCATCACGGACAAGGTCATCCTCATCCAGAAGGTGGTTCGAGGTTTCAAGGACAGGTAGGTCTTCAAAAAGCTGATTCCAGTCTTCTGCGTCACTCTCTAAAACCACTTAACAGTTTTCTTTTTTGCTGAGAAAATGTTTTGACTTGTAAGGATTCAAACCAAAGTCATTTCTTTTTTTAAATTTCCTGTCATCAGATCTAACTTCCTGAAGATGAGGAAGTCGGCTGTGTTGATCCAGAAAACATGGAGAGGGTATCACTGTAGGAAGAACTATGGAGCTGTGAGGAGCATCTCTGTGTTATCTCACACACACACACACAACAAAACAAATATTAGAAAAGTGTAAACAAAAGTACAGATGAGCATTCAGGTCAAAGACTTGCTCTTAATTATACCATAAGGATTGTGATCCATGTTCAACCTAAGTAATCCATTATTATCAGAAAAGGTTGAACCTTCTCTTCTTCTGTTGTTTTTGTTTCTGCCTCCCTTCAGATGCGAGCGGGCTTCTCGCGCCTCCAGGCTCTTGTTCGTTCCAGGAAGTTGTGTGCGTCGTATCACGTGGCCCGCCAACGAATCACAGGCTTCCAGGGTTGTTGTCGAGGCTATTTGGTGCGCCGGGCGTTCAGACACCGGCTGTGGGGCGTCATCACCATCCAGGCCTACACCAGAGGCATGATCGCCCGCCGGCTGTATAAGAGGCTGAAGGGCGAGGTAAACACAAACACACGTGCACATTAGTAGATTTTAATGAGTACATTTACCCTCGTACTGTACTAATGTACCATTTTAAGATCCTAAAGAAATCACTGCCTGCTCCACACAGCCACTACATGTGTCAGTACATGTTTCATTACTAATTTGTGCAATTTAAGTATTTGTTTACTTTGTTTTCCAAATTCATTTCTAATTATTTCCCTCAACCTATTGTTTTCAAGTAATTACTTAATTAATTCCCTAAAGTTAATGTCATCACCATCACTCCATTTGTCCCTGTCCCCTCAACACTCACTGCTGGATTCGCTGATTGTGACTTGAGATGTTGACAAGACAGCTGACTGGGGTTGAACCTGTGTTGTTTTGGCAACTAGCCTTTATTTCCTAACAGTGGACTCTTTTCTCTTCGTCCTTCAGTACCGCAGGCGGCTGGAGGCGGAGAAGATGCGTCTGGCTGAAGAGACCAAACTAAGGAATCAGATGTCTGCGAAGAAAGCGAAGGCAGAGGCTGAACGCAAACACCAGGTGGGGGTTCAGCACAGATCTCTGACACTTAAAGACATTTTCAAAACCTCCGTTTATGTACTGTCAGGACATCTTGAGTTTCCCAGGCAATCGGACAGCACGGCAGTATTTTAATTGATCATGTGTTTGTGATTCCTGTTTTTTCTTATCTTTACATAATGTTTTAGTTTGTATCAATACACCATACCTACGCTTATAAGAAAAGTATTATTCACTCTTCTACCCGGTTACAGTGCAGTCCAGCAGACCCGCAGGTCTCATGTTTTACCAACAAGACTCAGGTTTTAATGCCTTTGTTCGTCATCTGTAATGTGAAAACATCAGATTTCCACACAATACAAAAGAAGTACAAAGTGTGCGTCCTGCTCATCTCTCCAGCCTGGCTGCTGGTTTCAGCTCAAGAGTTTTGTAGTGTTGTAAGAACAGCGCCTTCCTCATGCTTTGTGTTTTGAATCGTTCCAGCAGAGGGAACCAAGTGGCCCAATATTTTAATGGAGTGTAGAAGCCTTGTTTGTTTAAAGATATTATCATTAATATCATTATTATTACACTAATTTCAAAACAAATGTGATATCATTATTTTACCAGGAGCGTCTGGCCCAGCTGGCCAAAGAGGACGCCGAGCGGGAGAAGAAGGAGAAGGAGGAGGCTCGGAGAAAGAAGGAGATGGTGGAGCAGATGGAGAAGGCCCGCTTGGAGCCCGTCAATGACTCCGACATGGTGGACAAAATGTTTGGCTTCCTGGGGACGACGGCCTCCTTCCCAGGCCAGGAGGGACAAGCCCCTGCTGGCTTTGAGGTGAGCTGACAAAATGTTTTGCTCTGCCTGTGCAAGATAAAATTGACAATTCTACTTCTACAGCTCAATTACATATACATATGAAGTTGAAAAAGAATATTACAATTATTGATACATCTGCTCAGGATTTATTTTAACAGCAGGTCCTTTAAAGAAATCTAAGAATGTCTTCAATTATGTAAAAAAAAGTGTTTCATTGTCGGATGACATGATTGTATTTCTTTCTCTGCCCTTGTGCAGTTTCAGAAGCTATAATGTTTCACTTTTTTGTCAGATCTTTAGAGTATTTTTGATTTATTTTGACTTTTTATTTAGTTACTATTTTTTATATTTTATTGTATATCTTTTTGTACTCAATTCCATATAGTATAGTAAAAAGTATTGCAGGTACTTTCACTTTACAATGTTTGAACCGTGTTGGGTTTTAATACTCCAACGACTTCCTTGTTCAAAATCTCACCATGTGACAGGGTGACAGAGTTACAGAGTTGACATTTATTAAGCTGTCAGTGCATTAAAATGGTATATGTATAGCCTACCAGATACTTTAGGTAACACAGAGACACATGCATGATGTCTGATGAGGATGAGGGAAAAGAAATGTCCATTATTTAAAAGTGGGACAATGTATGTAAATAGTTCAGGAGACTCTGAAGTTGAATTAATAACCGTACTGCATTTGCAGCGCTATGATGGTGCATTATTTTGACATTGTCTTAGAGGTCAGATAATTGGCTCATATTGATGAGACAATTATCTGAGTCTCATTTAAAAAACATTAAAAAGCACCAAAGTTTCAGTCTGGAGGTTTTCTCCTCTGCAGGACCTGGAGCGGACCCATCGGGAGCTAGAGGAGGAGGATCTAGACGAGGCTCTTCCTCTGCCTGAGGACGATGAAGAGGAGGATTTATCGGAGTACAAGTTCGCCAAGTTTGCCGCCACCTACTTCCAGGGCACCACCACGCACACCTACGTCCGACGGCCTCTCAAACAGCCTCTGCTGTTCCACGATGACGAGGGAGACCAGCTGGTAGGTCACCTATGACCTCTGACTACTGTCCAACCAGTTTCATACAGCTGTCCAGAACTACGCTCACATCTGGCTGGCTTATCATTTTGTGGTGTGAGAGTTTAAACATGTCCTTCACTGCTTTGAAATTGCACACAAAATCTTAAAAGGAATAAAGTTTTCAACTTTGTAAAGATGAATTTTCCAGGCTGATCCAAGAAGGTTTTTTAATAGTTTATTTAGTTTTTAGTATGAGATTTTTGTCAACCCATAAAGGAGCTCTTCATCCTTTAGATAATCAGAAATATTTAAATTACATTAAAAAAAATGTTAATGGAAATGAAGGGTATAAAAAATTGTAATCTGAAAAGTAACTAAAGCTGTCAAATGTGGTGCAGTAAAAAGTACAATATTTCCTCTGAGATGTAGTGGAGTAGAAGTATAAAGTTACATAAAGGGGAAATACTCAAGTAAAGTACAAGTACCTCAAGTGTCTAACCTCTCCACTAATAGTAACATTCATTTCTGTAGATAACCTTTCACCTGATAAACTTGATACATAAAAATATATCTTCCATGTCTCCGCCCAGGCTGCTCTTGCGGTGTGGATCACAGTGCTGAGGTTCATGGGAGATCTGCCGGAGCCCAAGTACCACACGGCCATCAGCGATGGAAGTGAGAAGATCCCCGTCATGACGAAAATCTACGAGACGCTGGGAAAGAAGACGTACAAGAGAGAGCTGCAGGCGCTGCAGGGCGAGGGGGAGGTAAGGAAGAAGAGCGGTGGGGGGAGATTTATATAGTTAGAGTTTTGAAATGTCTTCAAACGGTCTTCATTAAGCTGCTTTCTTCTAATCTCCATCTTTGTGACCTGTTATTGATCCATACTCTTATACTTGATAACTAATATCAATAAAACTATTCATATTAATAAAATCATAAATAGAGGTTGATAATAATGTTGCACTAGAATGATGTAGCTCAAAAAAGAAAAGAAAATGGCTGTTAGAAGGAATTAGTAATTATTTAACAATTATTATTATCATATTAAAAATAATTATTAATTATATTAATTAGTATGATTTCATTTACATTAAATCCCCTTGAATGGGGCACCACCTTTGTGTCAAAGGAAAACAACAGCCATTTAATGCTGTCTCAATATACTAGGCTATGATGTAGAGACTTTCACTCAAAATAGGAAAAGGAATAAGAAACATTTGGATCATTTACTGTACCTCTGTTGGGCCCTGGACTTCAGTCTGAGAGTCACAGTTGTCATGTATCGTGTGTGCTGCTACCAGGAGCATCTCTGATTAGTCCATGAGCTGTTTCCTGTCTTATTCTGCCTGCAGACGCCTCACGCTGACAGCCTCAAGAAGAACAGTGTCCGACACAAACTAGTGTCCCTCACCCTGAAGAAGAAATCCAAGATCACTGAGGAGGTGAGAGACAGAGAGGGACAGGGGGATAGTAAGAACTACCCGTCTCATGGTTTCATCTCTAGTTGCAGAAGTAGAAAAGTTACTGTTTGATACATTTAAGGTCACCAAGCGCCTAAACGATGGTGAGTATGGTCTCCACGGCAACAGCATGCTGGAGGACCGGCCAACATCCAACCTGGAGAAACTTCACTTCATCATTGGCAATGGGATCCTGAGACCAGCACTGAGGTACACACACACACACACACACACACACTCATAACAATGACATACATTTATACATCAAAGTCAGGGTTTCTGTTATTGGATAATTACCTTTTTCTTCCTGGTAAAATGTGTTGAAGTCCAACATATTTAAATCTCTTCGGTCATAATGTCTGAAGGGATGTGCAGGAATGTTTCTTTTTACTGGTGAGTCACAGGCAGCTTTCGTTTTGGGATTGTGTGGGAATGTTTCTTCATTTTTTGGACCCAGCACAGCTCTGTAAAACTTCAACTTTTTCACTAAGTTTGTGTTGTTTGGGTAAGTTAACATCTACAGACTACAGTAGGCTATGTAGAGCTGGTACTGGTACAAAAAGGAGAGCACACAGCTTCTGAGACATCTTTTTTATTTTTTTATCACTTTCCATGCGTCTTCTTTTTCTGTTTGTCAGTTTGACATTAGATTCCACTTATGTACTTGCCTGTATATCTGTATATATACTGTATACGTACAGTGTTAATATAACTAATCTAACCTGATGTGTGTGTCTGTGTCAGGGATGAGATCTACTGTCAGATCTGTAAGCAGCTGAGTCAGAACCCGTCTAAGAGTTCTCACGCTCGCGGCTGGATCCTCATCTCTCTGTGTGTCGGCTGCTTCGCCCCTTCAGACAAGTTTGTCAAGGTCAGGATTTTAGATTCTTCAGATTTTTTCAATTTAAATGCACAGAGGGGAGACGTCTTAATTCTTCTTTTCCCACAGTTACTTTGTTTCCTGAATTGATCCTCTACATTTAGAAATAAAGCAGGAGGAATTTGAGGAGTGTCAGGGTAGACGTGGAAATCCTAAAGTTAAATTGAATACCTTTTTAAGACTCTTTCCATAGATTTTAAGACCTCCTTTGAGTTCTAACCAGTTACTTCAGCAAAAAATGATAAAAGATAAAAATTAATAAATAGAATACAAGTACTTTGTCAATGAACTACTCAGAGTACAAGTCATTTGTGTTTAATATTGTTTAGTGTTTGCGGGTCAGAGATCTTCAAAAGTAATTTTATACAAGTCTAAGTCAAGTGTCAAGTCTTTGATCAAGAGTCAAGTCTAAAGTCTCTTTTTGGTGTTACGCTGTCAACAGAACGTAAAAAGTGTTTCTGGCAGCTTGTGAAAGGGCGACTCAGGCTGCTTTCCAATGTGGCCACCAGCGGCTGTTACTGGCTTTAAGTTTGGCCCACATTAGTAGAACAACCAAACCTTAAATTGAAAAGGTTTAATTGAGTTTCAATTTTTGCATTTGCCGTGCTCATTAATATCTGGCACAAGTGCATGTCTCTTTGTACTGAATGGAGACTAGTTAAAGTGCTACTGCAGCACCGCGGACACAGCTCGGATGAAAGCTCATTTCGGTTATTATAGAAAAATGCAGAGTAGATAACAGACTAGTTGTAACGAAGGTATAAATGGAAAATGTTGCGATGTTTAAGCTAGTTTAATGGCCCAAAGAAAATTAACAAGTAAAAAGTAAAAATACAGTTTTTAAAAATAACATAAAAATGACTTTTGTACTCATTCTGCTCTTTACTACTTGAGTAACTACCCACCTCTGGAAAGAGTAATATTAATCAACACGAGAGCTAGAATCACAATCGTATTCACTTTTTCCCTTGTAGTCTGCTTCACGCATTTTTGTTGTTTTGTTTGTATCAATTATCTAAGCTCTTTTATTTTAACAGAGCTGGGTGTAACATACAAAGGGCTCGTCTGGGATATCTCCTAAAAGATATCAATAGCAAAAGTTATTGATAGCTTTGAGGTTGGATTGATTATGAAAAAGAAAGAGAAAAAACGTGCAGTTGAGTTGTTGGACGCGCTATTGGACATGGCTCTGTTTGACTTGAAGTACTTTGTGTGTCATTTTTGTTTTTGTATTTCTACCTACAGTACCTGAGGAACTTCATCAGCAGCGGGCCGCCGGGTTACGCTCCATACTGTGAAGAGAGACTGAGACGGACATTTGTCAACGGGACGAGAACACAACCTCCGTCCTGGTTGGAGCTGCAGGTACAAACACATACCGACCGGATTTAAGGAAAAAAAAAAGTTCTGAATCCTTCAGTGTTATAAATCCTCACAGTGTTCTTAGATATCCACACCCGCAATGTTACATAACTATCATCCTGTTTATAGTTGTAGATCCAGTGTACAACTCTCCAATCAATGGTGATAAACTTGAAATACCTGTCTCACACACATGTGCACATGACATTTAGGCTGATTACAGCAGCAATTTGGTTTTATGGTTCTTAATAATGGGACCAAACCAATGCTATACTATATTTACAGAAAGTCAAATCTCATATAAAAAAAGACAGATTCATGTTGTGGAAGATGGAATTTCAGTAGTGGAAACAATAGTGGAGTCAATGAGTAATGGGCACAATCTATGCATTATAGTATTAAATTCTGGCTAGTTCTGCAAATAAATAAACAATGTGCTTCACAAAAGATGAAAAATACGCATAAAATGACAAAAACCTAGCGGACAATAAAAAGTATTTATTATGATTCAAATGAACAGTAAATACTGCGAGAGAGGTCAAATACAAGTCCTGATGGAGGAACTGTTAATGTGACGGTGTGAGCAGAACTCAGTGATCTGTTGGTCACAAACTGTCAGGAGGTCACTGATGTAGTCCAGGGTGACGCTGTGAAGTGATTTGAAATTGATTGTTTAGCTTAAAGCAGCAGGTTTTTAATCAGGATCTTAAATCTATATCCAGGCCACCAAGTCGAAGAAGCCCATCATGCTGCCGGTGACGTTCATGGACGGCACAACCAAAACACTGCTGACAGACTCGGCCACCACAGCCATGGAGCTCTGCAGCGCCTTGTCCGACAAAATCAACCTGAGGGACCGATTCGGGTTCTCGCTCTACATCGCACTGTTTGACAAGGTGGGCGCACACAGTCAAGGGCCATCATTGGCACTGGCAAGTCCAAAATTAAAGCCCTCCTCCGGTCAAAAATGTGTTTTGCTTGTTGTCATGCGGAGTTTGTTTTCACATTCATCCGCTGAAGGAGCAAATTAATTTTTCTGAGTTCACCTTAAATCTCAGTAAAAGACTCGGATGTACGAGGTGATTTTGAGACATCACAACTAGTTTGGAGGCAGTCAAGGTTCAATATGCACCTTACACCGGTGTGACATGAAAACGTGAAGCCTTCAGCACAGAATGGGCTTTTTAGTGAAGAAGGAGACATCTAGGTTCAACAGTTAAACATTTTAAATGATTATTACATATTCTGGATTTGTTTTTCAATGAGGAAGAAGGAGTAGAGCTCAAGAATTGTTAACTTAGTAATGGAACTTTTTGTGGGAAAAAAGTGGATAGCAGTTATTATTCTGTATATTTATGTGTCTTAAAACATGTCTGGAGCGGATCTTTAACCATAACCTACTTCAAACCTTAAACCTAAAACAAACATGTGATCCTCAAACAGCCTGAAGAAGTGAGACCACACAAAATGTCCTCACTTTCCAAAAATGTCTTCACTCTCAAGTTGTAAAACTGAAACTGGCACTTTACAATTATATTAATAATTCTAACACATTTGAATTGACAGTTAAAAATATTATGATATTTAGCACAAGTGAAACTAAGTAAGAAAAAACAATCATTGTAGTAACGGGAGAAGCGGTACTGTATCTTCTCCCCCTTCAGGTCTCCTCTCTAGGCAGCGGGAACGACCATGTGATGGACGCCGTGTCGCAGTGCGAGCAGTATGCGAAGGAGCAGGGAGCCCAGGAGAGGAACGCCCCCTGGAGGCTGTTCTTCAGGAAGGAGATCTTCACGCCCTGGCACAGCCCCATCGACGACCAGGTCGCCACCAACCTCATCTACCAACAAACCGTCAGGGGTGTTAAGTTTGGAGAGTACCGCTGCGACAGGGTGCGCTTTTCTTTTTTCAATTCTTTATTTTAAAGGAGTAGTTTGACATTTGGATGCTTATTCACTTTCTTGCCAAGAGTTAGATTAGAAGATTGATACCACTCCCATGTCTGTGCGCTAAGTATGACGCTAGAGCCAGCAGCTAGTTAGCTTAGCATAAAGACTGGAAGCAGAGGGAGACAGCTAGCCTGGCTCTGCCCGTCGCTCACAGAAATGAGAGTGGTCATCTGACTCTCGAAAGACAACAAATGAGAGCATTTCCCAAAATGTTGAATTATTCCTTAAAATTGTTTTGTCAGAATATAAACTAGGGATTAGTAGAAGACATCTTCCCTTTGTCAATAAATATTTAAGTGTCTAGTTGACTCCATCACTTTGGAATATAATAATTTTTTATTTGTTAAAAAAGGCACCTTGAATATATCATGAAACAACATATCTCGAAGAATAAATATACACAACATAATACATCTTATGTACATGAGAGTGCCGTAGACATTCATCTTAAGTAGTGAAAAGTTAACTTCTCTTAACTTGTCTGCTTCTCTTTACCTACATTTCCCTT
The DNA here is from genome assembly GCA_943590825.1 of Bovichtus diacanthus. Lineage (NCBI taxonomy): Eukaryota > Metazoa > Chordata > Actinopteri > Perciformes > Bovichtidae > Bovichtus > Bovichtus diacanthus. The sequence goes on along the minus strand of CALSBV010012220.1, from coordinate 7,792,306 downwards.
GCCTTTACACTTTTTTATTTTGTTGTTTGCACCCTGAACAGAAGTTCAATCTAACCTACTGGTATGTGTCTCTCTGTGTGTCCCAGGATGACCTGGCAGAACTGGCCTCTCAGCAGTATTACGTTGACTACGGTTCGGAGATCCTTCTGGAGCGCCTGCTGAGCCTCATCCCCTCCTACATTCCTGACAGAGAGATCAGCACCTCCAGGACGGTGGAGAAATGGGCTCATTTAATCATGGCTGCACACAAAAAGGTGCTCATCTCTGGAACAAAGTCTGTCCTCCCATTCATCTCAAAGGGAATCTGCAGGTTTTAGCCACGCTTCGAGGGATGGTCTGTCGGTCCACCACTTTGGCTCAGATTTAAATCAGAAGTCCTCAGAGGAAGAATCCTACTGACCCTTATCTCTTCCTCTAGAGCCACCAGCAGCTTGACATGTTGGGTTCTCAGTGAATTGTATGCTAACACGCTAAACTAAGATGGTGAACAAGGGGAGCATTTGACCTGCTTCACTACACAGAGCAGTTAGCTGTAGTCTTGTAGGCTGTAGTCCTTTTAGAGAGGAAATACATGTTTGTCCCTGGCTGAGTTGGATCAGATCCACGGTCAATTCTTTGGCTCTGACTTTTATTAGATGAGATGAAAAGGCAAGAATGGTAGAAGCTAATGTAATGAAGCCTAGCATGTTATACTAACTGAAAATTAATTCACTTATACTGAGTAATCTAGTTATTCATGAGCAGCCGAGTGTAAGAAACCTCATACTTTTAATTTAGAGTCCGAGAAATGGAGAATTTGTGTGATGTGTCGTAAAAAAAAAGAACTGAAGTGTGAAAATAATAAATAAAATCCAACATTAACACTAATACATTCCATGCAGCTTGCTTTCTAGACTAGAATAATAAATCAATCCTGCACTGAACCCTGACAGTATTTATTTTGTGTTTGTTTGCAGTCATATTAAGGGCAATAATTAGGAATAGTAAACAATTGACTGCATGTAGTACCATCTGCAACAGAGACCCCTCATAATTTTCTTAATTTCTTTTCACACATTAAAATAATAAAACAGCTTTCTATCGGTCTGCTCAGGGCATCTACACCCAGAAGAGGTTTGACCCTCAGAAGGTGAAGGAGGAAGTGGTGGACTTCGCCCGCCACAAATGGCCTCTGCTTTTCTCTCGTTTCTATGAAGCCTTCAAGTTCTCAGGTGAGAATCTATCCCATGTATTGAGAGGGTGGGATTGGGTACAAAGCATCATGTTCAAGACTACAAATTGCAGCAATCGAAAGCAAACCTAATTTCAGAAAGTAGAGAATCTGTGACAGTGAAAGCTTCTCTCTGCCGCTCAGGTCCCAGTCTGCCTAAAAACGACCTGATCGTCGCCGTCAACTGGACCGGGGTTTACTTTGTAGACGAGCAGGAGCAGGTCCTCCTAGAGCTCTCCTTCCCAGAAATCAATGCAGTTTCCAGCAGCAGGTGAGGCATGCTGGGAGCTGTAGTCACTCAACAGTTAAAATCCTCCTTTGGAAAACCTTTCCTGTCCTTTATTTCATTCCTCCTTCATGTTTTTATTATTTTAATTTTCTTTAACTTTTCAAACTTGCTCTCTTAGCACAACATCCCCTTATTCTCTCCTCTTTCAACAACAAAAGCATTAGTCATTTCAGCAAATGCCCAATAAAGACATTTGTTTTCAATCAAGCGTTTTACAGCCGTGTGAATGACGTTGTTATACAACTGCAAAGTCCGTTTCATACAGAAAGTCGACATTAGTTTTATTTAACCATGACGTCAAAGGCCCTTTAAAATGATTCAAGCAGTTATTTTAAACCATGGTTTGGGCTCAAATAAATACTGATCTTAACAAAGCCGTCTTTGTGTCTAAACCTAACCGAAGCTTAATTGCAGCTGTGTCAGATCAGGAACATTTTTATTTTTTATTTTAACGGTTTTGAAAGGCGCTCACAAACTATGTCGTCCTGCTGATCAGAAAATGCTTATATTTGTCTTTCTGGACCGTGATCAATCACCGTATTTTGTCATTTAATTTGGGGACTTGTTAATCTTTCAGGGGAGGAAAGTTACAGAGTCAGAGTTTCACTTTGGCAACCATCAAAGGAGAAGAGTACACCTTCACCTCCAACAACGCAGAGGACATCCGCGACCTGGTGGTGACCTTCCTGGAAGGCCTGAGGAAGAGGTCGAAGTTTGTGGTCGCGCTGCAGGACAACCCCAACCCCAGTAAGTCCTGAATGGGGGTGGTGAAATTAAAATTTTTGCTTTTATTTTGTGTTTCCTCATATGTCTGTAAAGTTTAGTTCTGGTTCAGATTTTTTTCAGATAAAAAAGTTAATCTTAACAAAAATTCTATGCCTTACACACACACACACTGCACCGCTGTCGCACATCGACACTGCTCATACTTTTCCTGAGTATACATACAGTAAGTGAAGTAAAGTAGACATGGCAGTTAATCATCTCACCTCAGTAAGAACTGTGTGGGGTTTTTTTCACAAGCTGGGGAGGAGTCCACATTCCTGAGCTTCCTGAAGGGAGACCTGATCCTGTTGGACCAGGACACCGGCGAACAGGTACTCAACTCTGGTTGGGCACACGGTGTCAACGGACGAACCAATCAGAAAGGAGATTTCCCAGCTGACTGCGTCTATGTCCTGCCCACCATGACCCGACCTCAGCAAGAAATAGTGGTGAGAGAAAAACACATCTAAGAGCTTTTATGACATGAACTTCTGTTGTCAGGAGGAAACTCGTCTTTACAGCACTGCCTTCGTCCTCTTCTCGTTATTTTAAATGAGAAGAAGCTGGTTCATTGACGCTGCTCTGTCTGCTGAATGCTCAAACTTCATTTCAACATGTTTAATTCAAAGAGTATTTTTAGCTCGAGTAAAATGTAGTTTCAGTACCACTTCAGCAAAGGTCACATCAAAAACAACAAATAACAAAAGCCAACTGAATGGAAGAAACACTTTAAAGTAAAGGATCAAAATGTAGGTAGGTCCAATGTTAAGCCCGTGGCTGACAACAGGAACTCAAATATTTGTGATATGATATTTACATTACAATTATACTAAGAAGGAGTGAAAACAAAAGAAAAAGAAAACGCATACCTATTTACTGCATCGTTATAGAATTTGTACACCTAATTTGAATGCTAATTGACATTTTAAGTACTTTTTCTATTAAATTACCCAGCACACCTTAAAATTACACATTGTAGTCACTTGAAAGGAAGTTGCCCATTAGAATTTAACTTCAAAACAAATGGAGAATTGCATTTTCTTATATTAACAGGAATTAGACCTACATTTTTCTCTTCTCCTCTCTCTCTCTCTCTCTCTCTTCTCTTCTCATCTCTTCATCTTCATCCTCAGTCTTATATTCTGGTTCATAGGTAGCTTACTTCCCTCTTCATACTCAGTTTGGTTTTGGTAATTTTGTAATTTTTGTAATTATTGTAATTTCTGTAATTTTTATTATTTATATTATTTAGCTAAACACCGCACCTTGCCTCATCTTGTTGAATATTGCACCTTAATATTGCACATTACCCCATCTTAGCTCATCTTATGTTTACACCTTTTTTAGATATATATATATATATATACATATATATATATATATATGTATATATATATTGTAAAAAATCATTGCACTATTTGTACATTTTAGAATTGTTATACTGTCTGTGTATTGCAACTGTTGCACAATAATTTCCCTAAATAAAGTTCTATCTTATTTTATCTTATCTTATTTCCATCTGGGCTGAGATATCAAAGATTTCTCTGCACCGGATGGAGAACAAAGTGAGACGAAGAGCTTAAGTGCTCAAAACGTACTTTTTTTCCGTAATAAAATATACATTTTAAAGAGAGTTTTGTGAGTCCTTCGCCAGCAACAACCTCCTTTTATTGCCTGTGTTTTGCACACTGAAACGTCGGCATGTTAACATTGCAAACATGTCAGTGTGACTGTTTAATCTGATATGATTACCTCTTTTTATTGGAGGACACCTAAAGTTACCTGGTCTGTCAAATGAATGTAATCCTACCAATCAGGCACTGGTAACCATGACACCGGACCAGCGGCAGGAGTCTGTTCGTGCTTCGCAGCTCGTCCTGCCGGAGGGCGATGGCAGGATGAAACCCTACACACTGGAGGAGTTCTCCTACGACTACTTCAGGTACACACACACATACTAAACACATTAAAAACACAAATACATCTGTTGAACGTCTTACTGTTTTAGATTTATGAATTGTTCTTGCCTCTCTAAAAGACTTACAGTGTGGACACAAGACTCCTGATGTCATTTCAGTTATGGAGCAGCTCAGGGATCAGTCCTCGGCCCTCTAGTGTTTTTTTATTTACAGGCATAGTATGAGTTGACTCGTAGATTTATCGAGTTCAGTAATAGCACACAATTGAGTGAGATTGTCTATCTGGAAAGTTCCTTCAGTTAAATTCAGACCATTCAGAAGCTATAACAGGTCCAGACCTTTCCCTCATTATGTCACACACGGAAGTGTTTTTGACATCCGTCACTCGCGCCCACGTTTTTGTACGCTTCTAGTCCATTTTTGTCGCGTTAAGTGAAACGGAATCTGCATAGACAGCTCTTTAAGTCACACAAATATCCCGCTGTATATGTGCTTTGGACTTATTAACTACATCTAGATTGATTGATCAAGGCTCCTAGTCTGTCTCTGAGCTTGCCTGTTTCACTACAGGCAGATTTACCTCATTCGCTAAAGTGGGCAGGGAAATAAAATCAATGAATCAATACAAACAAACTGCTGTCAGTCAGCATGGTGAAGGCAGGTCAGCCAGCCGCTCCCCAGGAGCTGAGTGGAAAGCGGCTGAGACAGAGTCAGCATGGATTGGATGACAGAACGCTTAAACGCCGCTCACGTCTCGCTTACGTCTCACTTCCAATGGGGATTCCCAGTTAGGCTGACAGATCTCCAACATAACATCTCACATTATAAGCAAATAGTGAAGGACTTTTCCCTCTTACACCTGCACATATGTGCTCCCTCCTGTACAACCATATGGTTTTAACTCTGAGTATATTTCATCTTTATTTGTAATTTTTTACTTGTGAACTATGTCAAAGACACATTTCCATTTTTCTGATCTCACCTGACCTCACTGATCTGACTTCTTAGCATCATTTTTGATTGACAAATTATGTTTTGATCGACAAGCAGTCATGTCAACATGTCACAAATGTAAATGTAACTTTTTCCAGGCCTCCTCCCAAACACACCCTGAGCAGGGTGATGGTCACTAAGAATCGTGGGAAGGACAAGATGTGGAGCTGCACCAGAGAACCACTGAAGCTGCCACTGCTGAAGAAGGTCGTCAACCACGAGGAGCTCGCTCAGGACGCCTGCATGTCCTTCATAGATATCCTTTAAAATAGCTGATGTGATGCAGTTTAAGACTGACTACCTTGACCTTTTCAACATTTTCTGCAGCCGGTCTCACAAAGCCAGTTCAACTTACTCAGTCTTCTCTGAGGCATCTGGCTTCACCTAACCTAAAATTGCCAAACCCGGGTTAACTGCTCTAATTCTAACCCCAACAAAACTGGTTACCAAATGTACTCTGTTAACCCTGTGTTGATCAATTCAGCTATGAGCTTGTGAAAGAAGTGGGTGTGTAACAAACAGCAAATGCAACATACACAGATCCAGAGCAGCATATTTATTGATATATGATGTATTCAATGCAGGGAAATTTTATATATATATATATATATATATATATATATATATATACTTTATTGCAAGAGACCGTAACATTTCTGATTGTAAATTGCATAATTTGATATTGCTATGTTACATATGTTTACTACATTTGAAATATTTTGGCTTTAACAGAAGAAAAAAAAAGTAAGGTCAAAGTTACAGAAAGCACAGTACTATAATATAAAAAGCAGCAACATAAGAAAATAATATGGATCTAAAATGTTAAAAGCACATTTTTTTATTTATTTTTTAATCTATAATCTTGAACGAAACCTGTTCCTTCTCAGCTGATCACCATGCAACCTCACGTTGAGAAACTTTCACCTGACGTTAACCTCATGATTTTCAACCAAAATGTTAACTTGAACTTGCAAACATATATTATCACAGATATTCTTTTTATTCTGGACTCTCAAGGTTGATGAATATGAATTAATTTAAAGACACACTCTCTGTCTCACATCCAGATGTTCATGTCCATTCTACATTTGTGTTCAAGCTGATCAGGTTGTTTTGTTCCTTGACGTTTGTCCCACCTATGATGAAGTACATGGGAGACTACCCGTCCAAACGGACGCGCTCTGTCAACGAATTGACAGACCAGATCTTTGAAGGAGCACTGAAGGCCGAACCTCTGAAAGACGAGATCTACTGTCAGATCATCAAACAGCTGACCGACAACCATGTCAAGTGTGTAAACTGATGCCGTAATCAGTGCATGTCTAATTCAATGTTCACACTTTATTAAGAATTGTGTCTCTACTACCTCTACTGAGGTATAATGTAATACAACCTTCTTTTTTTTTTTAAATGACTCCTATGACTGCAAAATTGCAAATGTATTAACTTTGTATAAAATTGTGAAGTTTTTGGATTATTGAAAAGATGGTAAACATCTTCCCAAATTTTTCCAGAACATTTTTTATTTTTTGCCATAAAAAAAGAATATACAAAATATTATGGAAAGATGCTATGTTCAAGAAACACAATAATTGCATCACTCACATTTGAATTTATTTTATATTAAATATATATATATATAATAATTATTATTTTGTAAAATATATATATATATATATATATATATATATATATATTTATTAATATAATATATTTATTTTATCATTTTAAAATCTATACCAATTACAAAGAGGAACTAAGCTCCGAATGATTAGGATGTTTGTTTCATTTAGTGTCCAGTCATCATGTGGCTGCAGTAGTACAGCAGGCAGAAGCTGAACCTGAGTTTTGTGCCGCTGCAGGTACAGTGAGGAGAAAGGCTGGGAGCTGCTGTGGTTGTGTACTGGTCTGTTTCCTCCCAGCAACATGCTGCTGCCGCACATCCAGCGCTTCCTCCAGTCCAAGAAGCACCACCCGCTCTCTGGGGACTGCATGCAGAGGCTGCACAAAGCTCTACGGTAAAACTTAACACTTTACTTTGTTTTAACTGATTATTGGTCTTATAACTATTTACTATACAGGAAGTGATGGAAGGTAACCAATATCATTTACTCAAGCACTGTACTTAAGTACCATTTTGAGTATCTGAGTATTTCCTTTGTATTCTACCTCCTACTTCCACTGCCGTACATTTTGGAAGCCAATACTGTACTGGACTGAAGTTTTTTCGTTCTGCTGCCTTTTTTCCCCCTTGTTGTCGTGATAATAGTAATGGATCCAGGAAGTACCCCCCCCATCTGGTGGAAGTGGAGGCCATCCAACATAAGACAACCCAGATCTTTCACAAAGTTTACTTCCCTGACGATACAGACGAGGTAAGACACACATACACAAATATCAATTTCCAAATGTCAACAAGAAAGTCGTCTGAAAATTGATTGTGTCTCAAACCTGCAGGCATTTGAGGTGGAGTCCAGCACCAAAGCAAAGGATTTCTGCCAGAACATTTCAACCAGACTGCTGCTCAAATCTCCTGAAGGCTTCAGCCTCTTCGTCAAGATCTCAGACAAGGTCAGAGGTCATGGATAAATATAATTCCTATTTTAAGGATACACAGGGTTTTTTTAAATCTTCCTGATGTATCAATCTTGTGTGTGTGTGTGTGTGTGTGTGTGTGTGTGTGTGTGTGTGTGTGT
>CALSBV010012220.1:7743797-7756205 GCA_943590825.1 Bovichtus diacanthus | reverse complement strand
GTGTGTGTGTGTGTGTGTGTGTGTGTGTGTGTGTGTGTGTGTGTGTGAGTGTGAGTGTGAGTGTGAGTGTGTACCTTGCTGCAGCAGCACTCTCCCGGCTGTGCCCGGGCTCTTTGGTATCGTCTCCATTGGCAACCATAGAGGCCGGCCAGGCAGGAGACAAACGGCTGGTGTTCATACCTGGTACAGTCAGTTAGGAATTACTAATAAGGTAAACATCAGTTACCTGAATAGAACATTCAAACATTTCCGCAACATCATTAGAAACACAAGAAGAAGAAACATCTTTATATTTTAAAAGACATGTAGCAACATATCACCTAAAAACGTATTAGATATTTTAAAGATAAACAAACAACAATTGTTTAGACTGTTTTATTAGAGCACTGAAAACTAGAGGAAATTGTTATGAAATTCCCGGTTGATACAATACCCAGATTCACTGAGCTCTGAGGCTAAATAGTCTCATTTAACCATTTTTCTCTCTTTATGCTTTTTAATTTGCAATGTGCAAAACATTCATGTAGCAGCTTCTAAGTGTTAGCAGGTGGTGACTGTCAGCCAACACTGATGGGTTTGATCTGAAATGTGTTTTGTCATTTGATAGGGCCAACAGAGTGAAAGTGCTTCTAGTGAACCAATTGAGCTGCCTGTCAGTTCCAGGAATCTCCAAATTAATCTAAATTAAAGCAACCTAATAGTTGTCAGGACTTCCAATAGTTGACACATGCAGCTTGTGAAAAACAAAAGTGTGCCAAAGTAAATAAGCTGTAGGTTCACTGTGTCAGACACATACTGTATACTATCAGAAGTACTTACCTTCTTCTGATCATTTCATAACCAGTTTGCATCTACAGGCTGTTAACATTATATTAGGCTGCCATTAAAAAATATTATTTATTTAGTTATTATTTTAGTTACTTTTAACTTTAGCAACAAATGTGTGAATCAAAGTTGATTTGAATAAGAATAAGATATATATATATAAGTATTGGCAAGTAGGTGTTCACATATAGAACAAGGAATTTGACTTAAATATAGCTTAACTACATTGTTAAATTTTTTTAATAAAAAATACAATATATATGCTGAAAATAGAAGAGCTGTACAGTTCTGTGCAGGAATATTCAAAATATGTATGTGCAAAAGTTCACAGTATGAAGTATAGAGAATAAGAATAAAATAAGTGATCTGAAAGGCTTCAGATTTGATAATCAGATTTGATACTGGATACTACTAACAAAATGCTACCAACTCTCGTACTGTTTCATAAACGTACAGTAGTCATACCAAAAAAAAGAAAATAGCCCTCTTTAGATGATGCGTTCAGGCTACTTCTGTACAGAAGCACTGTGACTCATCCTTCTGTGCAGACACAGACAGCAGGCTGTCCTACATCAGAACAAAGAGTTCTCCTTGAAAAGAGCACACAGCAAAGTTTGTAGATCATCCTGAGTAACCAGGTCATTGTTTGGAAAGAGATAATGCTGATGAGTTGTTGTTTTTTGTTGTTATTTCACTTTAAACAAATGAAATTACATTTAGCTAAGGTGGTGGCAAAAGATCTCAAAACCTCACAAACCGTCAACTATCTGCAAGGCTGGACTCCATTAGTATAAAGTGTTTTTTGTTTGTTTGGTTTTCTTATTTTATGGTGGATGGTGTTCTCTCCTTATAATTCTCCAAATTGCAGTCCATTTTAAATATCAGCTACTAACAAGTGCTGTCTTCAAAGAATGTAAGCATCATAACTGACTGGCGGTGATGGCGCTGTGTGCTGTTCTGTACCTTTGCAGCAGCTGCCGCCGCACCACCTTTAGCTTCCCCAGCTTCAGTCTGGTCACAGGCATACACTCACCCACAGCCCGGCATCACAGAGACAGAGAGAGAGCGAGGGGGAAGAGGGAGGAAGGACAGGAGAGAGAGAGGAGGAAGCGGTAGGAGGAGGAAGAGGGAGGAGGAGGAGAGGGGGAGAGAGAGAGGATGGATGAAAAAATGGCAGGACTGTTGGCAACCACACCACCTTCACCTAGAGGGAGAGACGAAAAATGTAATCAATATAACATGTATTTATAGGAAAACCAGACTCAGCAGGACTCTGTGTGTATGTGTGTGGAGTCCTGGCCTACTTAAACTAACCCAGAAGATACAGATACTCTCACACAGAAATACACACTGACCTATATCTGATATAATTGTGAATACACAAGCTGTGTGATTCTACACAACATGCATCTGCTCAGGTGATTTATGACACTCACACTCACACACACACACACACACACACACACACACACACACACACACACACACACACACACACACACACACACACACACACAAAACTTCTCTCCTAGCTCTATCTGTGGGAACACCTGGTTAGTAACTGCATGCTGCTCATGGTAGACATCCAACATGATTTGCTGATTAAACTGTTAGTGTGTTATTTGATGACCCTGACAATTGTTCTTTATATAACAACCGTTGCTGGAGTTTTAACTGCTTCATACGCTTCATATCCCTTCGCCATGAATCTTGGAAGGAGGTAAAGCCTGATTAAATAATAAAGTCTCATATTTTCAGACCTGAACTGAGATGTTATATTGAGAAAATATGTATTTACATACATTTATAAAAAGGTATTAATATTTCTCCAAAAAGGATTCAGGTTGTTCCTCAACAACAGCTGCAGCAGCAGCAGCAGCAGCAGCAGCAGCAGCAGCAGCAGCAGCCTTGTGGTTTAAGAAGAGTAGTTATGCAACAGCTCCATATCCACTGCTCCACCGAACCAAATAACACAGCCACACGACAATCAACAGGCAATTAGCCAACAGATCAACATCCCATCACGGCTTACACGTCGCATCAAGGACCAACAGTCCATTTGCAATATGTACAACAAATGTAATCCGAAACAAATTTAGCTGTCACACTAAACTGTGCAACATTTTCACATCATCCCATCAAGATAATCACAAGTTTGGCCAATTTTAGCAAAATCATCATTTTATCAGACAAATGTAAATGTAAAAAGAATTAGGGCTGCAACTAGCCGACTAATTACGTCTTGATAATGCTTCTTTTGTCTGACCAAACGATGTTCCATTTACAATGATATAAAACAGAGAAAAGTAGCAAATCTTCATATTGAGAAACTGGAACAAGATACTTTTTGGAACTTTTGCTTGATAAGTGACTTAAAACAATTAATCAATAATCAAAATTGTTGTTATTAATAGGTTAATCCATGAGTGGCTTCAGCTCTAAAATGATCACAGATCAAAGAGTAGACCTAGTAAACCATTGAGCCTCTTTCTTTCTGTAGTTCTTCTAATGGTCATCCTGATGTGGTACAGACTCAGATAGGTGGCCTAAATCTGCTTAATGTAGGTTCAACAACAGCTTTTAACTTTGTGCTGGAGTTAAGAACAAAGAGGTCAGCTTAAAAGCTTAACACACACTATATATTTTAAATACTCTATTGACCTGAGTGTTAACTGGTTTGGTCATAAGATACAGGATACAGATACAGCAGATTAGTAGTAATCGTGCAAGTCTTTTGCAACATTTATGTTACTTAACTCATCGTAAGAACATACTGTGTGTGAATGTGTTTGTGTGTGTGCGTGCCAAGGAGGTTATGTTTTCGGCTCGGTTTGTCTGTCTGTCAGCATGATTGTGTTAATACAACTGGCAGGATTTTCACGAAACTTGGTGGAAGGGTGAAGCATGGGCCAAGGAGGAACCCATTACATTTTTGAGCGGATGTAATTCACAGGACGGTTAAATGCATAGCATGTCACTTTTGTTAACATTGCGTGATAGGGCATTTGTGACGCATTCATGTGGTGTCAGTATAATCGGAAAAAGAAAAACAACTCAGAAAGTCGCCGAAAATGTTGGTACACGACGTGCTGAGTTGACGTCATATTACACATAGCGCACATGACGGACAAAGGTAAATGTTAGGTTGAAGGCTCTGAGCAATAAAATAGATAAAACACATCTTCTTTGTAGCATCCATGTTATATCCACTTTATGACTTAAAGCTCATAAACTCTCCTTTTTTAAATGACTAGATTCTTGAGTCAATAACGGTTGCAGGTCCTTTTTTTCCCACCACTGAAGACCTCTAACGTAAAAACAGTCAATAAAAAGACATGGCAGTTTTAATTTAAAATATACAGTAATAGATAATCAAGCTGGCAATTTGTTTAGCATATCAGTGTCAAATCTGTGCCATCATCACCACTGGTACTGTCAGTACAGTCCCACTACAACTCTATTATGCATATATTCTTCTGTAGATAACCTAGACATTTACTTATGAATGACTATTCAGTTTTATACTATAGGCTAGTTTGCATGGCCTATAGTTTGATCCGAATCCCTGTAATTGTAAATGATCTGCTCAGATAAATTACCTTCTATTCTCTTTTGGTATATAGTTATAGATTTAATTGGTTCAACACAATTCTAATCTATGCTTTGTAATTCATAATAACTGTATCGAATCTATAAAATAAATTTTTGTTCACTTTTGTTGTATTCAGTCTCTGTGACTGACGTCGACCGGGCCGATTCAAATACCCAAGTCATCACGCGGCTGCCATGGCAACTGTGACATCAGATATGTTATTATTACTGCTGTGAGAAGGGTGAAGGGAGGTGGGGTAATAAACAAGAAAGAGCCAGATGGAGTAATAAAAGAGGGCGACTTCAGGAGTCATCAAAGCTGTTATGCACTAAAATCACACATATTCTGCAGGGTAACACACAGAGGTACTCTCTTTACACACACACACACACACACACACACACACACACACTCGTGATGAATTGATGCATTTTAGAGTGAGAATACAGCAGCATAAAGGAATATAAGAGACACATACAATACAGGGAGAGAGGAATGCAACATACGAGAGAAAAAGAAAATGCATACCGACATTTTTTTTTTTTTTTTAAAGATAGGATGGTGTCTCCTGTGAAGTCTCATGTGAAAAACAATGTCAGCCTGCAGACAGGTCTTATCTTTTATTGTAAGAGGGACTTTTGGAAATGGGAGGAATAGCTAGAAGAAAAGAAAGTAGGTCAGAGAGAAAAATGTTGATAAAAGCAGATTTAGAGACATATTTAAGTTTGGAAGGGTTATGCAATACAGTAAAGATTTCATGCTCAATAAGCAATAAAATCATCGCATTATTCTGTCATGACCTCTAAACAGAAAATAAAACTCTGCTTAGGCCTCTCAGTTCAGAGGTTTTCACTGTTCACTGTTGTTTTATTTATTTACCTACTTCTATCAAAGTCTATACACACATCTTCTACCTGCTCCCTCTGACCATCTAATAAATAGAGCGTATCATGATGTGACATTAAAGGTGACCTCAGAGAAACTTGTTTACCTGATTTTAAATCTTGACAGCTGTTTTGTCACCGAGTCGGTGCTGGTGTCATAAAGTGCACAGACAGGGTTAATTAAAATCTGGACCAGCTGATGTCAGCTCAGGCTCAAATCACAGCAGAGACATTTATTACTGTTTTAATGCGCACTTCCTCATTGATGCTCACAGCATTTTTGTGATGTAAGTCAAAGTTCTTTGTCTCTATTGTGTATGGCGATGATGGTGGTAGCTGTTATAAAAGTCTCCCTTCACCCTGCATTCAGATTATTTTTAAAGGGCTTATACAACAGAACAGACATATACCAATATGTGCTTTAGCACCAAGTGTCTTTCAACCTGATGAGATTTTTTTTTTTTTTTTTTCAATACTAGTGTACATCTTTACTTTCACTGATTTATAAACTATGAATCTGGACCTAAAGTAGGTCAGATGCATGACAGGTGGTGACATGAGGAGAGCAGTGATACACTTTAAGGGCTCTCTGAGCTCCTGAGGTAAAAGGAGAGTCCATTTCTTAAATTTAGGCTGAGAAAGTTAAAAAAAACAAACCCTGCTGTCCATGAAGTGAGGTAACAGACAAAGATAGCACATGATAAGACTGCCAAAAACAAGAAGGTGGTTTTGCTACAGAAGGTCCTCTATCTTTATCGTTTCCTCAGTCTTTTTGGAACTACCCTTTCATTCTCTCTCTGTCCATCTGTCTTTTTTCCCGACCTAAGTTTGTCTCTAACTAATTGTCTTAATCTCAGTTTTTGTGCCAGTGTTCCTCTTCCTCTATGAGCTGCCTGAAACTGGCCAGTACTTCAGCAGCTTGACATCAAACTACATGACTGGACAAACCTATATTTAGCCAGTTCTTTACAGAGATAGACAAAGTCAGTAAAGGTCAGCTGTCGGCACACTTTTCTATTTATACATGTGTATTTACAGGGGACGCTGTATATTAATCAACAATAACAAAACAGAAACGTTCTTGATGATGTTCCATGGTCAGTTAAATATATATATATATATATATATAAATAAATAAATAAATAAACACAATAATTTGGATGCCCCCCTGCAGTAACTCTGTTGAAGCCCAGGGTCTAGAACCAATAGCTGCTGTTAGCAGCATTCACAGCTGTATTTCAGCTGTGGTATTTTTTCTGGGTGACATAACAGATGATTCAAATCTTGCTGCTCTGCACAGTGACCTCTGACCTTCTACATTGAAAGAGCAACAAGTATGAATATCAACTTTTTTTATTATTCACAGGGATGAACCTAACCCATTATGCAGCAACGAGATGGCAGAAGGAAAAAAAACACGCTTTTGTCCATTACAGGTGCCATAGAAGATTTATGGTTTCTGACTATGTGGCCATTGTTTCATGATACAATGAGGCAACAGTGGGGTATTTATTATCTGAAGAAAAAACATAACCATTAACCAAACTGGTGTAGTAACATGTCATAACCTCTGAGAGGCCTAAACAGAGTTATTTCTTCTCACAGGAGCACAGAGTTCAAACTATCTGCAGACCTGCAAACACTGTGTTGGAAAGACCATGCAGGGTTTCCTCCCAGGGAAACTGGTAAGCTTATCTATTGCAAATTCAAACTAAAATCAACCCATTGCCTCATGTAAACTATTTGTCCAGCTCGTGATTATCAAACTTCAGACTGGTGTTTGACTGGCTGACTGATTGAGCCATTCACGTCTGCTTCTCCCAACTTCTAAAAACTCTGAATGTTTTCCTGTTCCCAAAATGTCAACATGTTGCTCTGATGAGCAGTGAAGTAAAACTAAAATGTGATCGATCATTTGGTGTAATATGCTATGCTGTCAGATCCTGACGCATCTCATCTTGCGGTCAGTTAAGAAACTACATGACACTTTGCCTCACTGTTTAAATATCTCGCATTTGCTGTGTGATATAGTGACTCTGCTCTTTTCTCTGTGAAGGTCAATGTTGTATTTCATAAAAGTGTAATCATCTGTCTTAAAGTTAGTTAGTGGTGGCAGCCTTTATTCAGACGAGGCAAACTGCTTCTGCTATTATACGCTGTGGGAGATCCTGCAATGCCTGCATAAAATCACTAACGGACTATTACATTTACACCTTAAACCCAAACAAACACAGAGCACAAAAAACATTGTGCAGAGCCCTGGGTCCTTGAAGCTGTGAGCTAACAGCTGTAACCACTGAACCAATGCAGCACTACAGGAGCGACGTGACGCAGGTAAGAATCCATGTTTGACACAGAGTCAGACAGGCAGCGCTGCTCTGATCCCAGTGTGGGATGTCCTCTGGAACATCACACCGACAGGGAAACAGACAGACGGTGAGGTGGGAACCCTGCCATATGTGCACCTCTAAACAAGAGTGTACACACTAGTGATGCACCGATTATAATTTTTCAGTCCTGATACCAACACCGAGTGCTGATGTTGATGTACCATGTTTAATTAATAAGTTGTATGCCTCACTGTGTGGAAGTGACTCGATCATTATTTTACGTGTAAGGCAACATCAGGCTCGACTTAAACATTGCTTTCCTAACTTTGTAAAAAATTAATTAACCAAAAAATTAATTGACATAAATTTACTCAATTGTTATTTAATGTATGAAGGCTGAGTCCTTACAGAGCGTTTACCTTTGCTGCATGTCATCTCCTCTCTCTGCTCTGCCTTTCCTGTCTCTCTCTAAGCTGTCACTATCAATGAAAGCAAAAATGCCCAAAAAATATCTTTAAAAAAAAAAAACGACCACAATTTCCATGACAGAACAAACACAAACGGAAGCACACACACCTGAAATGTGTGCACACTCTAATACACAAATATCAAACAAAGAAACATGGTTGTCATCATGATGCCCTCGACAGGCTTGTGTCGTGTCTGCCAGCTTGATATTCAGACCCCCTCCTGTACTGTGCATCCTCTCCCACGAGAACACTAAAGGTGTTTTGAACAATTCTCAATCCAATATTACACATTATACGTACAAACACTTGAAGCTTTATTCTACATTTGTCTTTTTCATACACCACCACCAAGTCAAAGGACATTTAAACAATAATCATTAAGCACAGACCCCTATTTATTTTATTTGTTACTGTTGGAACATTTTAGAGCTGAATCGATTAGTCAATTGACAGAAAATAAATCTGATACCATTTTCATAATTGATCAAAATGTCATTGGGTTGTTGTTTGTGTTGAAAACAAGCAATTTCAAGAGAATCTCATGAATGGCATTTTTCACTATTGCGACATTTTGTAGACCAAAAAATTATCCAATTAATAGAGAAACAGCAGGTCTTAAAAAACATCTACTTTCAGAATGAATTAAACTTATCATGGTTAAAAAATCTGTCGACAGACAGAAATATAAACACCTGGCAAATTACTGAAAAACTCCACTATGGTAGTTCCCGCTACAGAAGGTGTCTCCAGGAGCACATTCTGCCATGATGACACACACGCAGACTCACAAGCTGAAAACAAAACCAGCATTGTGGCCGGTAATTTTATGAACACAAGATAACAATAGTAATTTGGACACAATGCCAAATAGTCAATGGTTGATAACATTTATACATCTTAATTACGAGTTGCCACGTAGCTCTACAATTTGTGGTACTGACCCAGGAAAACAAGAAAAGAGTTTTTTCCAAAAACTTTGTTCTACTTTTCCAAAAGGACTGGTTGTTGAGAAAGTGTTCGGTGAACAAAGTGTGCCTTTCTCCTTCAGAGGCTTCTTACTATTCTTGGCACTTCATATATAATGGGCAGCAATTATTACAAAGCATGATCAGGGTTAAAATTTATGTTATGCAAATTACTCCACACAATCAAAGCCTCACTGACTTCAAACAATTAGAACAAAAACTGTATTTTGTGATATGTGGAGTTCCTGTGGAGGAACTCTGGTTCTAACCAGGTGTGCTATGGCCATTGAAGCCGTCATAAGTGCTGCTTGGCTTCTACAGGCAGGTCTGTCTGATCTCCACAGCACCCCTGCAGAAAACTCACCTGGAGAGTTCTTTGTGCTGTAGGTCTGTTGACATGTGGTGCCAGGAAAGTCAAAGGTTCCTTCAGGTTAAACAGAGCAGTGAGCTGTGAGACTCCTGGTTCATTGTCTAACATAGCTTAACAAACCATTTGACAGCAGCAGTTAAGGAGAATTCATCTTGAAGTAAGGAACCAGTCAGCCTTTTACGGGGCCTCATTTATCTCTACTTTAAGTCACTCTGGAAAGAATTTCCATCAGTGTTTTTTCTTTGAGATGTTAAAACTTGATCCTAAGTGCCAGCTTATATTTTAATATTAGAAGCAGCTCTCTGGCATCAAACGGTCCACTCAGCAGTTCACAAGCTGCAATGCACCAACAGCAGGCTGGGCTATCCACCCAGGATAACTCTGTTTTTCAATATTTTACAATTAACAATTAACAATTAAAAACCAAAAATTCAAGGCTTCCTGGTTCATATCTAATCTTAAGTGGAACCTGTAGCAACACTGCCACAACAAAACAACAAAGGCACGCCATCCAAATCTTCATCTCAGGGTGATGTGGGAAACTGAGGCAGCTGGGTAGAGAACAGGTTAGCAATCTGTCATGTTTCTCTTGCCCGTTCGGCTCCATTACATCCGACAGGATCACCCACTGCCTCGTGTCCCCGGCAAGAATTAAATTATAAAGTGACAGGGCTGAGCAGGCTACAACTGGAAATATGACACCTATTCACGTGGACTGTTCTCTTGAATCATCAAAGAAGCCAACAGTAAGGCTGAGTGATTTTGAAAAAATACCTAATTGCGATCTTTTTTGACCGATGCAGTGGCAGTATTGCTCACGATTTTGGAGGGAGTGATCATTTTTGCATCATTATTCTCATTTTTATAGAAAATATATTAAAATAATCATGGTTGAATTTTTGAGAGGATTGGTACAAAACAAAGATTTTTTCTTAAGTCTTAAATAGGATGTGTAGGCCGTCTCTGCAGCACCACACTTCATTCATTCATTCATTACATTACATTACAGTTCATTTAGCAGATGCTTTTGTCCAAAGTGATTTACAATAAGTGCAAACAATCATGAGGATACGACTCTAAACAGCGAGAATCCTGCAAGTACATAAGCTTCATTCAGAATGGTATTTTGACACATATTTTGCCTTTAACAAATATTGCTCCTCCTGCAATTTGGATATTGCACAAACAGAGACGAGACAGACCTGCTAAATGTCAGGCGCACTGGTGCGACCAATGAAAATGTTTAGTTGCATTTGACTGATTCTTGGTCGCATTCTGGAGCCCTGAATCTAATACAACTGTCCTGCCATACAGTCTGCTTTTATGATGCCTATAATATTGAGGGGGTTTTCTTTTGACACCGTCATGGAGGTGTTAATTAAGTTACATGTTTGCTCTATATTAAGGTGTTTCTAATATTTTGCCACACTCATGTGTGTAAATTGGAATTACAAAAAATATGTAAACACCTTTTAGTATAATGTAGTCCAGTACAACACCATCTTTAACTATGACCTAAATGATAAACATATCAGTGAAATTAGACATTTTTGACTATGTCAACAAATACTAAACATTATTAAAAGGTAGAATTTATAACAAGGCAGTTGTATTAGAAGTTGTCTGCCTTTAGATTGTACAGGAGTACAAAGAAAGTGGCCACTGAGTGTTTATATTTGTGGGACATTATTTTGGATGTTTATTAAATAAGTTACAATATGATGCAAGCTCATAAAACAAGCCCATAATCTGCAGTAAAAATTAATACAACCATATAAGTGTGGGACACCCTCATGCAATTTGAACAATATGAATGACCAGATTCCTGCACACACCAGCCAGTGAGGTGCAATGCTGTGCAAACAGTGCAAAACAACAAACCAATCCAAATTTCTAAAAGTCCAAGTAAGAAGAGTCTCCAGTCACGGTAAATGTGCCACCATACAGATAGCTCTATTAATAAAATAATAAATCAGATTTCAACTCAACTCCAGGTTTAAGCAAGTTATTGAAGTTGTTTTCAACCAACAAAAACAAAAAAACTGACATTATGTTTGAAAGCAGAAGAGTCTGTGTATGTGATGGAAAGAGAGTTGTGTCCTTCTAATTTAATTGGCCCATGTGGAATAAATTACAGTAAGTGACAATGACAATGTTTGTGTCTTATGTGTGTCTATGTGCCTACGCGTTGTTATGTAAATACTGTTATTATAATACCCATAACTTATGTGTTTATCTCAGTCTCACTCCTACTGCAGTCATTTCAGGACAAGAAGGGGAAATAACAAAACAAAAAACAAAAGGTAACTCGAGCACACAAGATTAACTTGGCAAACGACTGACAGAAAACATCTGATGAACACAACACAGTTCGTCAGCTAACTGGCACTGTAACAACTTCTATTTCTAGGTTTTCTCCAACAGTGACAGCAGCAGCGAGTTAATGGTTTGAATCCCCAGAGAGATTGTGGAGTCCCTGCTGCTCCTGTGGAGCTGCGCAACTGTGGTTTCAGGATGTGATTATGCACAAGATTAGATTACACTTTAATGATCCCCTTGGGTATGAGTATTAGATGCATGAATATGAAGCAGGGCAGTGCTGAGAAATAATTCTGTGAATGTCTAAAATCGTTTTAAATATATTGTTAAGTAAAAGTTAAAGGGGAATTCTGGCAACTTAAAGGAACTATACACACGAGAGCTCCTCAGCGTATTGCTTTGTATGTGAAATGACACAAGCTAGAAGTAAATACACCAATGAGTTACAGCCGTCCAAACATGCAGCTCTTTTAGCCAGAGATACCCATGTCGCAGAACCTGGAGCTGAATGTGATTGGTTATAGACTGCCCGAGTAAAACAAGGAGAGGGCCGGTGCTGAGGAAAAAAGCAATCACAGAGCTGAATACACAGTGCTAGAGACACGTGTGTGTGTGTGTGTGTGTGTGTGTGTGTGTGTGTGTGTGTGTGTGTG
>CALSBV010012220.1:7724906-7743787 GCA_943590825.1 Bovichtus diacanthus | reverse complement strand
GTGTGTGTGTGTGTGTGTGTGTGTGTGTGTGTGTGTGTGTGTGTGTGATGATGCAGCAAAACACACAACATTGGAGGAGAAAAAATATGTGCAGACAACAAGGAGGCAAAAGATAAAACAGATATTTGACAGATGGAGGGATAGAGAGCAGGGGAGACGGTACCCATAAAACAATGCAGCTCTCTGTATCCAGACCAAGCAGCTCTCTGCTGTTAACTCACTGTCCAACACATCACACCATAGCTAACAACAACACTACCAGGCATGTGCTCATGTGAAAGTTTCATATTATAGTCATTCGTTGTGTACAAAATAGGGCTGTCACAAGATCTTCAGATTTTCACTACACAATTATCGTGGCCAAAATAATTCACTATAATAATATTATCGCCAGAGGGAGAGAGAAAGGAAGAAATAAAGACAGAAATAAAGCTATCAGTCAAATTCATCATTAACTTTGTTTATTGTGCGTTTTCTCTCTCTTTTTGAATTACACTCATTTATGCGTGGTGCGTTAGGTGAGGAAGACGAAGTTAGAACAAAAATAAATGGAATTTATTTAAGGGCCGCTGGATTACTTACACAATAGTATCAGATGTTTATTATTAACTTTATTGATATAATTTTTCAAGTGTCACAGTAATTGTCAATATCGATATATTCCACACCCCTTGTTCACAATTGTGATGAATTACTCTTAAAACACATATGTAAACTACATTTCAAACTATTAGAAAACACACATCTCAACCCTCTAAAAAATGTTGGCACTGATCTTTAAAAAACATTGTCACTAAACATAATTCTTTTGGAGAATTGTCCAACATTAACATTCTGTCTGGCAAGTGAGTTGCAAAATTACCACCAGGACACATACTAAACAACCTAAACTCTTCTGGAAAAGAATAATACGTTTTGAAAGGGAAGGTAAAACCTTCGGCATAGACATCAACAGTTTTCTTGTAGCAGTTATTAGAGGCAATAAAGGTTGAGTCACCTGCCCACTGACTTCACTGCTTAGCTTTTACAGCATTGATGACAGCCGGCCATGTGCTAATTTGGTTTATCACATGGATAAACAACACACACAAACTTACAACAAATATATAACAGATATTTTTCTTTTCACAGTCCAGTCAGGATTTCTCCGTACTGCTCTTCTGGCATCTGTTTTTCTCTGTCTCAACACAAACCAGACAATGGTGTTAATGAGTCATGGTAGATTATTGATAAGCCAACCAACATCTTGATTTATTCATTAAACTGCTCATTACATGTTGTCATCACACAGCTACTGAACAGCCTCAGTGAGAAGGAAATAACCCATATCAGAGGATGATTTAATTGCTTTTTACTGCTAGACTGGGATTTCTGTCAGCCTGTGGGAATATTCATTCAAAGTAAAAAAAAAAACAAGTTAATTAACTTGTACAGAATATTAAAACAAGAATTGAAAAGCAAATTTTATATGCTAAATAAAGCACAAGGGAATTATGATTCTGAGAGCTTTCAATTCCCACTGTATGGCTCAAAATATGTCTATAATTTGTAGGGTATTAATATTTGTTTACTTTTTTTTTTCTTACTAATTTCCCTGTGATAAAAACTACAGTCACAATAAAAAATACACATCCTACTAAACCTTTGTCAGAAAGTCATTTGTTCAACTTGATTCCACAGACAGCTGGGAAGTTTGTTGCGCCTTCAAGCGAGACAATCGATTCAAGCTGCTGTGCTGCAGACATGAGAGACTGAAGCCCACCTGAGGCTTAATCGTTCTCTTTTCAACACGTTTTTGATGACATTATGCTTATTGCAATATTTCACAAAGCAATAAACACCCAAACTATCCTTCCAGAACTCATCTTTCCAGATGTTCATTAGGTTTCAGGAGGATATAAAGCATCGAGACAGCATCAACACTAATGCAGGCAGTGTACATCATTAGTGGCCACAAGCCACAAACTGTACAGGGATTGTACAAAGTAAAAGGGTCTAAAGTCACTGCTGTACCTGTTGCCCTCACAGTTAACTGACATCATCAAAATCAAAGCTGTGTAATTGTTCGGCCAAACAACAACAACACAGAAACAGTGCTGCTTATTTCTCTAGAAATATTTTTATTTTTAAAACAACAAAGCTGCAACAGAGTTTCAAAAACAACACAAGAGAATAATTATGTCAATAACAAAGATCCAGCTAAACATTGAATCATCAGCCAAGGAGGACACGATTCAAACCCTGTGTCAGTCTATTCATTTTTTTCCCCACTGCATCATTGTACACACATTTTTCATTCAGGTGCAGCTCTAGTGGTGAGCACTAATGAAATAATCTCAGGAGTTTTTCTGATGAAACAAAAAAGATAAGGGCAGACGTTTAGAACAATGTCAGATGAATCATGTTTAAAGGCTCAATCGGTAGTTTATGTGCAAATGACAAACTGTATATTCACATATGTGATTGATAGTTAAACTTTTAAAAAATCTTCTGCTTCTGTTTTCGATTATGAGGGTGTCTTAATTTAAATTACTGATGTTGTAACTTCAGCTTCACTGCACACCGCTGTCTGCTGTGCTGTTCCCTTAAATGATGGAGCAACAGTGACGTCGTACAGAAACACAGGAGGGCTCAGCAGAACGTGAACACTAGTTTCTCTGATGAGTTGTGAAGAGCTTTAGTGTCAGTCAGGAGGCTGTGCTGTAGAGCTGAGGAGGAGCTGATGCATCATGACGCTCTCTGCCTGTCTGCGTGAGTGTTTACATGACGTCTGTTCCAGGTGTGTGGGTCCTGAATGGTATGGCTTTGTGTGTGTGTGTGTGTGTGTGTGTTCATTATCTTTCATAGCTCACAAGTGAAATGTCAATTATCTGTCATATGGACATGAATATAATTGGTAACATAAAACCAGGCCAAAAAACACAACAGAACATTCAAAACCCTTAAGAGGATCACAAGCCAGAATAGGTTTGCAAATTCAGGACTAATCATTTCAGAAATTGACACCTGAGTCCTGTAGTGGTGGAAGAAGTACTCAGATAATTTACTTAAGTAAAAGTAGCAGTACCACACAGCAGACATACTCGGTTACAAGTTAACAACCTGCATTCAACACTTAACTTAAGTAAAAAGTAAAAGTACAAAAGCATGAGCATCAAAATATACTTAAAGTGTTAAAAGTAAAAGTAATCACTGTGCAGAATGGCAAAATGTCAGAATGCCAGTGGGGAGTGGTATATGATAGTGGAACATAAGTGGCATGCTGTGTTCCACTTTAGTAGAACAGCAGCGGACTGCTGCTGTTCTACTAAAGTGGATTAATGCACAGGCTGGCCTAGGCTGCAGCCAATGAGTGCTGTACCATCAGCCACTTTTACATCCAGGCAGATGCAAGTAGGCTTATATTTAAACTTGAGTGGCATAGTTTGGTATAGCAACACAACTACATGAGCCATGAGAATGGGAAAGGACTGTGTCAGATGTCACTTGTCCTCCATATTTTTGTATCCTGAATATATGCACCATAAAGCCGAAGGATTGTTGTCCAAGCCTCTCAACATTTCTGCCTTTTCTGATCAGCTATCACTTCTTTAATAGTAATTTCCACTTGTCAACGTATCAGTTTTTGAACGAGGTGTCAATTCAGACATCAGGGCAGGAGAAATGTCTGTTTGCCCCCTGGATTTGAGAGGACACACTTAGACACTGATGATGTCTGATGATCCATTATCAGTTTGTCAATTGTGATTAAATTACTAACAAAATATAAATACATTTAAAAGAATACTCTTGGACTGTGAGTAAACAAACTGCTCTGCATATAAAAGCAGTAGTACTGATTTCAAACGGGGACTTTCAGGGATTTCTGGCAATTTGTCACTTGATCTCTGCTCCTTGTGGTGATGATAAAAGAGCATACCTTGTCATTCACATCTATTATTTCTCACACAGCTGTAGGTCTATGAACTGACCTTGGCTGGGTGATAAATGCATAAATATATCTTATGTTCTGCCACGTGACTAGGACTACAAACGGTCCTTGTTGAATAAACGCAGAGATTCTGTGTAGTCGTGTATTGATTTGTATTGATCTATGGGATAACAACAAGGCTGTGTGTCAGAAACGTGATTCACTGCTCAGTCAAAGAGCCGCAGAAAACGCAATCAATCACAACGTCACTATAAATCAACCGTCTGCAGAAGAAATGCAGTTCGAGCTGAACTGACAGAACAAGTAACAATATGTGACAACATTAGCTGCTGAGACACTGCTGGAGCCTCTGTCGTTGTTTATAAAATGAAGAGAAAGACTTAAAATACCAATACTGAACAGCGGTTAGTAGCGACAACATACGAAATGCTCGAAAACCTAAGTAATAAAGAAATACATGTTTTGCGACTGCAGTCCTCGTGAATTAGTCTGGAAAACGCAGTAATATTGACAATAACTATGATCGTACTCGAAAACTTATGACCACTCTTTTTTAGGTTGACGTTTCACTCATTTGTAATATCAAACTTGTCACTTCCCAGTAGTTCGAGGAAGAAACGCGTTAGCAGCCTGCATAAAGACACAAACAACAGCATGAATACCACAAGTTGAGGCTCTGGAGACATTGACAGCACCTGCTGTTGACAATAAGAAGAAGAAGAAGAAGAAGAAGAAGAAGAAGAAGAAGAAGAAGAATGTAACGGACATTTAACCTACCTGTGAGAAAAAGAAACATTCTGTATTGTCCTTTATCAGCGCAATATCGCTCAGCTGGCTTTAAGCTGAAGCAGCTAGGCTACATGAGAGGCTACTTAGACGTTGACTGACTTTCACATTAAAAACGAATACAATTTAATTCAGTCCATTCAACGCTAACTGATATCTACAGTATGCCACGTAAAGGTCGTTCACATACACAATGAAGAATCGTCATGTAAGAAAGAAATGAACATGTTCTTACCTGAAGGATGCTTGTTTGCTGCTGGACTGCCCGTTCACTCCGTCTCTCTTTATATCTGTCGTTCTTTTTTCACCGTTACGTTTTGAGGCACGAGCCGTGTATGCTGCAGTATAGTCTCGTGCAGCAGTGAGCGCAGCCTCTCGAGCTCTGTGTGTTGCTGCATGTGTGAGTGAGGACATGAGGATGTACAGTACCAGCACGCGCTCCGGCTGGCTGAGGAGAGGAGGAGAACTGCAGGCACGAGTCGTCCGCGAGGGGCTCCAACTCACCTGTTGCTTACGTCACCACGGCGCGCTCCCTTGTCTCTCACTCGCTGTCAAAATGGTCTTATGCCATCTCATGATAATTCATCTGCATTTTCAAAAAACACTGAGGATAGAAACCCCTTTTAAAGATAAATGGTATTGACATTATGAGTGCTTGGCAGAGGGCATGGCTATTACCATATCAATTCTATATCACTGATAAGATTGAATAAATACACATCAAAATGGTACACAATATATAGGCTCTCCAACAAATCTATTTTTCTCCAGTCTTAGATATTGAAAACAAATGTATTTTTTGCAATGATGAACTCAAATCATTTTAACTTTTTTATTTGCAATGCAGGTATTTTATCATTCAGTAACTTTTTTTCACAAATCTAACAGGGTTTAACAAGTATTTGTCTTTCGGTCTCCATAGTCCAAGTCTTGCTAGTCTATCTAAGGTCTTTCTTAATGTGGAGTAAAAATCATCTGATCATATTTAATCTATGGAGAGAGAGAAATAAAAGTTAAAACTTCCTTTCCTCCTTTTTAGGAGTATTTAGGCTCCTATATGTATTGCATATAAGATACATCTTTGTATTTTCTAGTCCTTAAAGAAGGTTAAACACTTCTGTTCAAAGAAAATAAACGTAATAACACATGTGAAATGTGTTCCTGATTAAGAAACAATCAGGAACAATGTAAATATTGAATATACTCAGTAACAATGACCCTTAAAGGAATGAGAATTAGAAACCTGATTAAAAAAACAGCATGTAAGTATAACATGTTATATAACTAACTCTTAAATGAGAAAATAACATCAGCTGTGAGCTTTTACAGTAATGTCCAATGATTACTAAAAACTAAAACTGTATTTGCGTGACAGCGCAGCAAGACGGCTCCTGTCTGTACCTTTAACTCACAGACACGCTCACTTATGTCAAGTTCTTTAATAAGGTAGATAAGCAAATGTACATCATATATAGCAATATCGTTACAACCCCAATTATCACAAAGCTGAAAACAGGCTGTTTTTCTGAGCTCATGAAAAGTTGACTTTTTAGAGACACGTGGTTCTCACAGGACAGAGACGCTACAAACATGTGATGATCTTATAGAATATGATGCATTGCTGAAGATTAAACTACCCAACAGTATATAAAGGAGTTAACACAACCTTAAATATCTACAACAATAAAATGCAAGACATATTAATGTAGCAGTAATAGTAATCCAAAAAATATTATATTATCATTATCATGTATAATAATAAAACACAGGGAACATTTTGTTGCACAATGACTACTTTAACTTTTCATACTTTAAGTACATTTTGCTTATAATACTTACATACTTAAGTGATGTTTTGAGTGCAGGACTTTTTCTTGTAGTGGAATATCAGCCTTTTTACTAAAGTAAAGGATCTGAATACTCCTTCCACCACTGGCAGCAGACTGGTTGAACTGGGCTGCTCCCAGGTGTGAATGTGACTAACTGTATGAATGTGAAGCAGGGCACTGTTGGAACAATGAACACTCTCTCTGTTAAATCTCCCTGTTGAATAAAGGTTAAAAGAGTGTTCCTCAAGAGAAAACAATTACAGAATAATAAAAACCTCCTTTAGGTTCAGGTCGAAAGATTCAATCAGCAACACACACACACACACACACACACACACACACACACACACACACACACGCACTGAGTCACTGGGGTCTCCTCTCTCTCTTATGTAACTCCTACGCAGTGTTGCCATAGCGACTCGGTGCACCTTTAATCATAATGCGTTGAATCTGGTCAACAAGGCACATGTATTGCCACGGTAACAGAAACATTACAGCGGCAGCCTTTACAGAGGAGACGTCTCACACACACGTACTCACACAGGAAACAGCTTTATTACAGTGCATGAGTGATGATAGCCGGTAAAAAACACATGTTGTTCACTGAGCAAACAGAAAGAGATGATGGACACACACAAAACTGCTACATCTTTACATTCCAACCTCTGACCTCTGCAGATATAATACAGTACAAGTACCTTGAATTTGTACTTAAGAACTTGAGTATATATACTTGGTAACATACACCACGGATCATAAGCAAGTACCTAACCATCCCTGTAGTCTGTATACTGACAGTCTGCAGGACAAGAAATACTTGTCGTATTTACTTTTAATCAGACTTTGGTAGTAATTAATCAAGGTAGCACTTCCACAAGTGACGATGCTTCTCTCATCGTTTCCTGTCTTTTACACCTTGACACAGGATGTGTTTCAGCTGCATTCAAAGACGCCCATTTCAAATAAGTCTGCTTCTATTTTAATATGAAGAAAAGTCTACACATGCCATGGGTTTATTTGTGTGTATATTCTTCCATTTTTATCCTTTAACTACAGCAATTGGTATTGAGCGCTTAGCGCTGTGAAAGTGTGGGAAACCACACAGCAGTCCAGAGGCTGAAACCTTTTATTGATACTGTATCTTAATAATTATCCCTAAAATAACCGAACTAATTCAACCTTACCCTATACCTTAATGCGATTGCAAATACATAAATCATCAATAAAAAAACAAACAGATTAAGAACAAGAATAACAGTCTACAAGCATGCTCGTGGCTCTGTTAGTCTGTACTGCTTAGCAAAATGCCACGTTGTTGTTTTACCAACAGCATCCTCTGTTCTTTCCACCTGCCTTAAGATAAAAAAAAAAGATAAGACTGAGGTCTAGTAAACATGTACATGGGTATTTTTGGAAGAAGGTTTTTTTTCTCTTTCTTTCTCAGAAAAATATCAGTTTACACAAGCACAGTTTAAAAAAAAATCCATCAAAAAAACAAAACAGGGCAGGTTGGGCCACACTCAAACACGCACACACACACACACACACACACACACAC
Source organism: Bovichtus diacanthus (assembly GCA_943590825.1). Classification (NCBI taxonomy): domain Eukaryota; kingdom Metazoa; phylum Chordata; class Actinopteri; order Perciformes; family Bovichtidae; genus Bovichtus; species Bovichtus diacanthus. The sequence continues at coordinate 7,735,680 of CALSBV010012220.1, read as the reverse complement.
ACTGACGGGTTGCGCAATATTTAAAATCCCTGTGTACATTAGTCTCAACACCTGAGTTTTGTTTCCCTAATATAAGAAACTTGTCATTCTGGTTGGCAGCTTAATTAAAATGTAATCTTTGGCTAAAAACTTCACTGTGGATAATAACATGAACACTGTCACAGTCGAATAGAAGCCAGTATAACAGTCGGCCCGCAACAAATTATATCATTTGCAGAGTAAATATTAGAGTCATTTTTGTGGTCGGGTAAACATTGTATTAGACTTTTTAAATGATGTTATCAGGGTGGCTCTAGGGATCTGTCCATCACTTTAATGCAGACTGAAATATCTCAACAGCTATTGGATGGATTTACATAACATGTTGAACAGATATTCATGGCGTCCAGAGGATGAATCCTAAAGACTTTGGGGATCCTCTGACTTTTCATCCTGTCCAAAATTTGATTTTGTCCAATGCTTTGGATTATACCTGCAAAACTAATCCCATTCCCATCATCCTCTGGTATATGTGCGTGCTATAATACAAAACGAGACGGGGAATATTTTACCTGCTGTAGCCTACATTAGCCTGTTAGCATTGTTATTGTGAAAATGTGAGCGATATGACGTCAGATTCACTTTTTAGAGTCAATGGTGTTTTTGATGAAGCTTTTGTGAACAGAATCTCCTACTCCTACGAGATACAGTATTTCAGTCTGGACCTGGGTCGCTCTATGGCAATACAATTCATATACATCAGTAGAACTATAGCTTTTTGTAGTGTGGATACAAAATGGCATGTTTTTTGAATGATGGTGGATTACAATGAGTCAGCATGTAGTGGTCGTAACGTTGTGCTCTATCAAACGACATTACTCTCTCGCTCTCGACCCGTTCAGATGAAACGAGACTTTGTTCCGTTTGCTCTGTACAAGAGCGAGGAAGAGGCTGTGAAAACTCTTCCTCTCTCAGTGCCTCCCCACTCGCCTGCGTCTCTTTCATCCATAGATTCAAAAAGAATATACTTTGTATCCTCATGTTTAATATTCTATGCACACTCCCCAAACTTCTTCCCTGTTAAACCCCTATCCTCCTCTTTCCTCACCTCCCTCTCTCGCAGTCATGCAGAGCGATTGAACAGCCCATTAGGATCCCTGCTGGCCTCATGAGGAGCACTAAACAGAAACACACTGTACGTATGCCCAGCAGCACTCAACACATTTACTCACAAAGGGCTAAATGAAATTAGGCTAACGTGTTATTTATTCTTAAAGGGGAGATTAGGAGTCCTCAGCCTTAGTTTGAATTATTTTGCCTGGAGATGTATGATGGATTAGAGTAATTAAAGTATACTTCAAACCTCCAGCACATATAGACTTAGAATGGACTTTAAGGGGAAGTAGTGTGTCAAGTAGTTAAACTTCTGAAATGAACAATGATTGCATATTAAAAGATTCTGGATTTTTTTTTTAATGAGGGAGAAAAGAGTAGATGTTTTTTTAAGTCTAACTTTTTTTGTGAAAAAAACCCAACATATTATTATTCAAAGCAAAGTCATTTATATGGCTTATATCCTGGAGGGGATACTCAATCAATGTGTATTGAACTGACAAGGAAAGTGAATGTTTAAGTTGCTATGCAATCTCCCTTTTGGTAAATTATTTCTTAAAATGGACATTTTCTTCAATGCAAAGCTGTGTGTGATGTTTTTGGCCTGGTAATGTTGTCAAGTGTTGAGTGAATTGTTACCATAACCAATAGGATATTTGATCAATAATATGACAATAACACCTAAGTTTTAAAGAAAAATAAACAGAATTTAGAATTTACTGTTTTGTTACTGTGCAATACAATCACGTGCAATACGTATGTGCAATATATCTCTTTTTACTATGTATTATTGTTACTACCGGCTGCTAGAGTATTACTCTCACATGTTCACTTAATGTATTATGTTAACCTGCCACTTACTTACCACGGTTGTTGTGTTATTTGCACTTATATTTTGTACTTATACATTTGTACTTAACCTCTTATCTGCACTGTCCCTTTGCTGTTGTAGTGCTGTAAATGTCCCCACTGTGGGACGAATAAAGGTTTCTGATTTTCTGATTCTGATTCTAATCCTCTGATCTCTTTTGTTGTCTTTGTAACGACAAAATAAATTATTAAAATGTAAACACATACACATTTTAAATGCTTACCAAGTCTGTGTGTGTGTGTGTGTGTGTGTCAGGAGTCCTCTGCAGTGCTCTCCCTCTGCAGTGGATTCTGTTATGTAATTGCAAGCACTGAAAAAAAGAGAGGGGGGAATCCACTGCAACACCAAGGAACATATTAATCAACACACACACACATACACTCACGCACGCACGCACGCATGCACGCAGGCACGCACGCAGGCAGGCACGCACGCACGCACGCACGCAGGCACACGCACACACACATACACACACAGGGGAAAACATGGTAATCAATCACCACCTACTGTTGAGTCTAACCTTTTCTGTTCTCTCATTCTTTAGACTTTCTATCCCCTGAGAAGCCAAGATGTAGTTTTGCGTTTAAGATTTTATAATAAAACAATACAAAATACAAATACAATGAAGTAAACTCCCAAAAGAAAATACTCTATTTTAGAGTTTAAATTCAATGTTTGGAGTCAATAACACACACAAAGATGTGTGTGGCTCTGAGCTGATGTTCATTTTCTTCGGTGGTACACTGTATGGAAAAAGTAGCCTTTGTGCACACATCTGTCTAAATATGCTTCCAAATTAGTGTAAACAGTTTGTTGCAAATTTATCATAAACGATCAATCACTCCATCCCCCTCACCTGCCTCGAGTCCTCCCTCTGTATCACTGGCACTGCCCTCTCCAGGTTCAAATTATACCTCTCCGACCACCACCAATTTCATTCGTATCAATAAATCCAACTCTAACACAGCGGCAGTCTCTTAAGGTGTCCCCCAAGGTTCGATGCTTGGTCCCCTCCTCTTTATTCTCTACATGCTTCCCCTTGGTCACATTATACATACAGTATAACGCCACCGACATCCAGCTCTACATCTCCATAAAATTCATTACTGCCAGCACTCACTCCACCCTCACAAACTGCCTCATAGATATAAAAAACGGGATGCATGCTAACTTCCTCAAACGAAACAGTTACAAATCTGGAATCCTCCTCATCTGCTCCAAATCACTCAACAAATCCTGCCACGACTTCTCCCTCAGCATTGATGGCTCCACTGTTCCTGCTTCCACACACATCCGTGTAACCTTGGTGTCATCGTTGATCAAATCCTCCGAACAACACATTAACTACATTACAAAAACAACCTTTTTCAATCAAAAAAAAATTGCCCATCTTTGCCCCTCCCTTTCCTTCTCTGCCACTGAAACGCTCAGCCACGTCTTCATCACCTCACGACTCGACTACTGCAATAGAACTCTGAATGCCACTTCTTCCAAAACTAATCCCCTACAAAGCCCTCCATAACCTAGCCCCCTCCTTCCTTACTGACCTTACTTTACCTTAAAACCTCCTCATACCTCTCTCCCAGTCCAAGCACAGGGCCTGGAAGGACAGGGCCTTCTCCATTGCTGACCCTTATCTCTGGAACTCTCTCACCCCTCAGACACTGTCACTCACGCCCCTCTTTCAAAACTGCACTAAAAATCCTACCTATTTAAAGCTGCTTTTAATCTGTGACCCCTCCTGTCCTTCATTCATTTTTGTAATTACTGTAGTAAAATTGTTTTTATACCGTAATTGCTTTTACTGTTTCTGTTGCTGGTCTTACCACAGAAAGTGCCTTTGAGTACCTTCTAATGCTATACAAATAAAATGTATTATTATTATTGCAAAAGACCAAACATGAGTGTTGACCCTCACTAATGCTCTTTTTGTTTTCTGAGTTTGTTTTACGTTTCCCCAATATAAGAAACTGACAGTAGCAAGCTATTTTGACAGGCTCCTTTCTTTGTCTTTTTTGTTGGCAGTCTAATTAAAATTGATTCTTTGGTTAAAATAATGTATTTATTTCTATTAATGATAAATGGTAACCTAGGCTAGCTGTGTCATTTCCTTTAGGCTAAATAGCTGAAGCTAGCTTGTTTTTTCTTGTCCTACTGTCAATCCGAGCTTTACTGTCAATTCTTTCTTCTTTGTTTTTAAATACTTCTTTCCTCTCTCCTGTCACTTTTTTAAAAACTCTCTCTTTCTCCATCCTTTCTGAACCTTCCTGTTTTGCTCCAGCCTTCCTCTCCCTCTAATTTCACATCTCTCTCTTGTCATTTTACACTTCTTTCTCTCTGCTGTCTTGTTTTAACTTCACTTTTACCCTCGGTGGTTGTTTGTCCTTGTTATTGATGCGTCAAACTCTTTTGCTCCTCCTCTCTCTGCTTCCTCAGCAGAAACAAACCTCATCACTCACCACACTGCACCGGCAGAGTAAAACACATGCGTACATGTGCGAGAGGGACCACATATTTAATGCACAACTGAGAAAAGAAGACCAAAGACAGAATGAATGATGAAAAGATGTGAACACAGACAATCAGAAAGAAAGAAAGAAAGAAGGTGAGTTTCTATCATGAAAAAGAAACAGAGCAGAAATCCTGCGTCACTGTTTCTGTCCCTGCAGGACAATTAGAGTTGGTTAACAAGAGCTCAGTCTCCATGGTAACAGGAGACTGTTGCCATAGAGACTGAGCTATATTTCTTAATCCAAACAAAAATGGTAGCCAGAAATGACGTATAGTACCTCCATGCTCAATTTGAACCAAGACATATATTATATTATGAAAAGGGTGCATGCACGAGACTGTTGAATGCAGAAGTGTTTTAATAATCAGGTTTTAGTAAAAATGCACATGTGTTTGGGAAGTAGTGACTGGATAAGTTGAATAATACTGCACGAGTAGTGAGAGAGTTTGTAAATGGATGTTTCGCTGTTTTTAAACACGGCCCCCATTTACTTCAACTCATAAAGAATTTTCTCCGTTTTTGGATTCTTTGTTCACCTTTGAGGCATGAGAGAAAAACAAAGTCTTCTTCAACAATTCAAGGTCATTTTGGGGGAGAAGTATTCCTTTAAGCCTACTTTAAAGGTGCATCGTGTGATTCCGTGCTACGCGCTCCAAAGACATAGGGGGCAGTATTTCACCTCTACTACTGGGTCAAAACAATCTAAATTCATCAATCATCAAAATGATCAGTAAGACAAGACGGGCTGAGGCTAGTCAGTTAGATGCTAACTTCAGGAGATATCTCTGCAACACAATACATCGATGTCTTTGACACAACGTCAACACTGTTAACTCTTCACATTCTGTTGATAATGTTAGTTCATTGTTTTAATGTTTTAGGTTGAAGTTATGGCATATTTTCCACATTGCACCCTTAATCAAGCCCTTCTCCCATTGTATAACATTTCACTTAACAAACAACATGATTGAAAATACATAAGTATTATATATTGCTATGACCATTCATCCTCACCTTTGTCCTGTATTGTTTTTAACACTGTGTGGTGAAGCCCAAAACTATTTTCCACAATGTGGACAATACAGTTCCTTACTAACTAACTTTTACCAGGAAAATTATCCATTTTGAGAGTTTTAATTTTCAAGGGAGTCAAATTAATTTGTTCATTTAAGAAGACAGACACAATCTGTGATGAGCGACGCAACAAATCAATTCTTAGACCCCTAATTTCAAATATTACATCATTTTTATATATCTTGTCAAAAATAACCAGAGCACATTTTATGCTTCAGAACACAGGGTTTGTTTGTGTGTGTGTGTGTGTGTGTGTGTGTGTGTGTGTGTGTGTCTGTGTAGGATTTAAGGAGGATTACTGCCACAGACAGCCTGTCCACTTTACTGTCCACATAGAGATGGGGAGAGAGGATGGGTGAGGTCAGTGTGCATGATTGCTACATATAGTTTGAATTCCATAGTGAATTATTTATTATTAGGAAAATGTCACCTAATATAACTGAAAGCATCTGGCTAAAGGAATGAAGGGATGGAGGTGAGAAAAAGGGATCTGAAGGTGAAAGAAGCCAGAATGAGGATGTGAAAAAGGTGAGAATGAAACACATTTTCACTCATTTTACAAATGTGTGTAACTCTCTGCCCCTGAGCACTGAATTCACTGCAGGGCCGGTGGGGCTTTATACTGATTCAAAGCGGTTGTAGATCCTCGCCTCCACCACACAACTCACTTCCATATTAGCCTGCAGATTAAAAGTGGAGCTTAGGAAACAGGCAATCAGTATTCAGCACTTTTAATTACAATGAGAAAGAAAAAGAAGTAGGTGGGATTTCACAGCCAGACGGATGGCAGGAGGGAGGCTGCAGGCGGCCGTCACTGCCAGACGGATTTTAAGATCATTTCTGCCCCAGACTCACACAAAGAACAGTCTTTTATATAAGTGACTTACAGGAAGGCTTCAGGAGTATTAGAAAAACATGTTACAAATAAACTGTGTTATTATTTAACAGTGGTCATTCAGTCCACTTGGCTAACAATGCTCTGCTCTGTAGAAAGGGACACATTTAGGACAAATGCTCGTAACGACAAAATAGTGGTTCCCAATCTGGGGGTCACGACCCCTACAAGGAGTCTCCAAATCTTTTTGTGTGGGGGGGGGGGGGGGTGTTAAACAACTTTTTTTGTTAAAATACACAGTTGGCCTATACCTCAGGATGTTTTAATTTCTGTGAAGAACTCTAAATTAAATTGTTATTTTTAAACTAACATTTTTAAAAACATATTTTACACAATTTATGATTTTATTTTATAATGTTGAGGTTTGTACTGTTGGTTGGACTAAACAAACATTGTAAAGGTGTCACTTTGGGCTCTGGGTAATTGTGACGGCATTTCCCAGTCGAAAAAAAATGGAGAAAATGATCAGCAGATTAATCCATAATAGAAATAATCATTAGTTAACAGTTCAAAATGAGCTCCACCTCAGCCAACTACAAGAGTAAAACCCTGCTTTTCCATTAATGCATCAGTAATAATAATCTAATGATATAATAGTAAAACAGTCACAGTTTAGTGATTATGTTTACAAACTTTTAACATTTTCAATGCAGGACTTTTAATTGTAACAATGTTTTCACAGTGTGGTCTTAGTACACCCCTGTCTTGTTAGCAAACAATTTACACATTCAGCAGTTTGATATGGAAGCATATTATAATTCATTTAAAGTCGTGTTTGTGTCCACCTGATGAATGTAGGCTATATTAGGCTTCTGAGGGAAATGTCTCTTGAGCTGCAAAAAAAAAAGAAAAAAAAAAAGCAGACCAGATTTTCAGTTTTTGTACAGTTTTATTTTTTTTTCATTTTTCAGAGTTGTTTCAAATCATCAAAATGACTCATAAACAGATAAATTATGGCTCTGGTACACCGGGGAGTGAAGACTTCATTTGACCGTCTCATCCTGGACTGAACCAAGTCCCTCTTTTAGAACTTGGACTGTACCAAGTCTGAACCCCCCTTGAAGCTGCTAAGAGAACAGTGTTCTGCTTATTGATGGTCACTTCATACAGTAAAATTATTATTTTGTACCAAAGTAATTCACAGCACTAAACTTGTTCTGCAGTCCAGCACTACTTCTAACGCATCACAAAGTGAGCAGCAGTCTGTCCGTTTCCTCTAGAGGCTGAATGTGATGGTCATCAGATTTTTGATGAGATTTTACTTTGGGAACAGTAGTTTCTCCCGGCAGCTAAAAAGAAATGTTCGCAAAGGATGATCATGGACGGATCAGGAGACAATGGACTCCCGGACCCAGACATGCAAAAGGCCCCCTGCCCTCCGACATAAGAGCAACCCCCTGAGAGAAGACATTCAAAACCCAGTCTGTTATTCACTATAAACTGAAAAGTCCCTGCAGTCTGCTGTACGTCGGCCAAACTAACCTCTACAACAAACAACCTGTACAAGTGGCGATTGCTGACACTCAGAATGCTATTCACAATAACAATCTTGCGATGGCTCTTCATTATGTGAAGGCTAATCATGGATCGGCCTCTACCCTGAAATTCTGGGGTATTTAAAATATCTCCTCTCCACCCTATACAAACGGTCACCAAGAGAAAGCTACTGGATATAAATCAATGAAGAAATTTATTGTGTTTTCTATTAACAGGGTTAGACTACTTGAAGTAAGTGGTTCCTTATTTAAAGAACAATTTATCCTAAATAATATTGAGAAACTCATCTGGTACAAGATAATTCATCTAAATACGGTTTGGTCCGATCCATCACACCAGCACTCATCTTGGTAGATCGACTATGTTTACATTGTTTTCAAAGTAACATTTCACCAAAAATGTAAATGATATTTTGAAGATGCATTCATGTGTTTTTCACTGACAGGCGTCCTGGGATACTCTGATTGTTTAGTGTTACTTTTACATTTTGTTTATTGACAGCAAAACTCAGAGTGATCTCAGAGAAAAATCCTTTAAGTCCAGCTTTGTGCCGGGGGTTCAGACCAGGACACGCAAACACACAGTGGCAACAGTTTCAGGCAGTTTAAACAGCATTCATCCTCTTTACTGCAGCCAGAGTACACAGCTGTGTGCTTCAGTGTCTTGCTCAAAGACACTGAAGCAGTCATCGTTCACACCGGCTGCTTCAGAGTTCAAATCTGTGACCACAATGACGATCGTGAACATGTCAATCTGCGGGCGATGCCTCTCCCTGTTGCAGTGACGCAACCATTAGTTGATTAGAAAACTTATCTGCAAATATTTTGTTGTTTCGTTGACCCTTTTAAAAAAAAACATGCCAATCAATCTGCTTTTAATATTTTATATTGTTTTAAAACTGGATATCTTTGGGTTTGTGGGGAGTTGGTTGCACAAAACAGGACATTTGAAGACATCACCTTTGGCTCTGGGAAATTGTGATGAACATGTTTTCAATATTTTTTGCTATTTCACAAATCGTTTCACAAAGAGAGTAATGAGCAGATTAATAGATAATCCAAATTATTGTTAGTTGCAGCAATTACATTCCCTGTTGCCTCAAAATGTTGCCGTCCGTCACTAAAGTAGTCTTGCACCTTTGAAACAGTTTAAGGCCAGGGGTACATTAACGCTACATAAAAGAAAACACTAAAAACAACTAACAGCAGAAATCAAAGTGATTGTTTTGAAAAGATGCTTTTTGTTTTATTCACACTGCAGGTTTTTCAATCTGACCTCGAATGCAGAGCGAAGGACCCTTCAATTAGCAGGATAAATCCAAAACAAATACTCAAACCTTGGTATCCAAATCAAAAAGTCATTTGCAGACATTGATCAATTATTTAAAAAAAAAAAACAGTGAGTCTGTAAACAAAGGCTGAAACAGATTGTTGTCGTCTTTTTTTTTCTCATTTTTTACACTTAAAATATACAACCTTATGTCCAGAGGGTTCCTGGGGATCCAAACAGTCCACCAGGCAGAAAACAACAGCATTGTACACTCGTAGCATTTATTTGTGTCATTCTTCTGAAAATAGGATTAAGATAGGATCTTTCCTACATACACAGGAATCCTTCATGTATCGCCACTTTTTCAGCATTGACAAAACTCATTTATTATTTTTCTTCTCTATGTTGAACGTACCGTATAAAAAAAGGTTGTTGACATGCACATTCTCCCCCTTGAGCCTGCAGACAGTGAAGTCCCAGAGCCGCAGATGGAGCGAGGTTGGCAGAGTGGATTATGGGTAAACAGCTCCTCTTTCATTGCTTTTAGAGTAAAATTTAGAGTTACTGAAGACGATGCTGACCTGATTTAAGATTTGTGCCAGAAGAAAATCTGATATGCTTCTCTTTGAGCTTTTTGACACCTTATTAGCTCTAAAAGGAGAATATGAGTGTTGTTTGGAGCTGAAGCTCATTAACTGCTGTCTACATCCATCATTTCAAGACAAGGATGTGAGAATAAAGCTTACATTTTCTGGAGAAGACTTCATTTATTTTTGTCAGTGTCATGTGATTTTAACACAATACAGCTCTGATAAGAAAACATTCAACTAAGAACAGTGAAATAAGAATAATACTGAAGGTTCGATATCTCTGGCGATGAGTAAAAAAAAAAAGCTGCCTGTATTTCCCTCAGATTTCTCCTCAATCGGGATCGGGCTTCTCTGACAGCAGTAGGAAAGTTAAAAAAGCAAAGACCAGCAACCTGAGTCTGATTTTGAGCCCTGCAGGTACCCGTACAATGGGAAACACTGGTCCAATATCAGCAACTGGGATTTATTTACAAAACCTAATAAAAGTAAAGAGAGCAAATCAAAATGTTGCTTTCTCCTGGAGAGACATCATGAAGCCAAAATGTCTGTTTTTGTAGGGAATAACGTCCAAACCTGTCCAAACTCATTCCATCGATGGCTCTGGGTCTGCCAGCTCTTCCTTATTATAATCAATATGAATATTCTCTAACTCACAGCTCACAATGCAGACAAGACAAAGTACCAAACCTCACCTGCTCCCTGTCAAAAACTACAGAAGGTAACGTTACAATCAACTTAAATATTCCAACATCCCCCTGTGACAAAAAAGTACACACACTCAAACACACACGACACACAGAAATGTTGATTTTAAAAAAGAATGATAAAATAAAAATCAACAAATGCACTTATAGATAGAAGACAATGAAACAAGTCCGACTGAAACCCATAGACGCATGACAGGAAGCTAGGACCTTAGCTAACGCGCACACACACACACACACACACACACACACACACACACACACACACAC
>CALSBV010012220.1:7702871-7716660 GCA_943590825.1 Bovichtus diacanthus | reverse complement strand
CACTCACTCACTCACTCACTCACTCACTCACTCACTCACTCACTCACACACTAAATCAGTGACGGTTAAAATGTTGTTTCCATGGGGCTGACAGTATGTGCTCCTCAGTGTCTCTCACGACAAACAGGTGACTATGGTAACTAGACCCCCCCCCCCTCCCGACATGTCTCGTGTGTTGGCATGGTAACAGCAACGCTGAACCGAAAAACTTCTCATTGTGGTTCAGCCTTCACAGTTCCCACTGATCCTGAAACATCTGGAACATCACAGAGGTGTTCTCCAGGTTTCCATGGAAAGTTTGGGAACTTTACATTCGGCAGATTGTGTTTAATTTACAGCTTTCAATATATTTTATTCCTCCAACTTTTAAAGCTGCAGCCTTCGATCAATCGGTGTGTGTGTGTGTGTGTGTGTGTGTGTGATGGTTTGTCTAACCTGTCCAGGTAGTTGACTATGTTTGGGTTCTTATTTTCCCTCATCACCAGAATCTCATTGATGATCAGTTCCTTCTTCGGCTGCTGCTGCAGGTTCATCTGTTTAATGGCCACCTGATGGGAAAGAGAAGTATTCGACTTTTCACTTATATATTCATGCAAATGAATCACACAGATTTGAAAAGAAACTGAGAGCAGAGAGGTTGTTGGAGAAAGTGGGGAATACAATCAAAGAAAGCCAGATAGATAGGTTTATTCAGAGAAAAGACAAGGTGAGAGGGAAGGAAAGACGACAAGAGGATGAAAAGGGAAGAGAGTGAAGACAGACAGTCAGTCAGAGGCAAATATCTAAATCTGAAGGCAGTAAAAGGTTGTTAAGCAGCGCAGGCTGACAGACATTAAAAAGTGAGGACACAGACTAATCCTCAGAGAGAGAAACTGAGGAGGATTACCGTGGAAGACGAGCTGAGCTCCTTTGAAATTAACCTGGAAGTCCCAGCTGTTGAAGCCAGACTTAAATCCAGTTACTGCCACAATGTTCTCACTGTGCAAACTCCGGCCGGACTGACTGCTCTCTTGCCTTAGAGTCTCTTTGCTTCATTTTACCTAATTAAAGGTGGACACCCTGTGTGAGCCTATGTTTCCTTTAAACTTCCTGTTGAGACTTAAATATTTAGCATCTTCCCGAAGTTCGGAGGGGCATCCGAAGCATTCAGTTTGAACTTTATTTCTCCCTAAATTTGAAATTTAAACCTTTTCGTGTGGGAAATTACTTTTTTACTTTAGCATCATGGTTTAACTTAATTTTACTTCAAACTTGCTCAGACAGGGTAAATAGAAGTATTGATCATTGGTTCAAAGGCTCAGAGAGAGAAACTGGTCCCCAAACTAAATACACTATGACTCGAAGAAGCAAGAAATCTGTCACAAAAACAGCATTTTATCCTTTGAAGAACATCTGTGAGGCCATTTCGACTAGTGTAACACTCTCCTGTCTGGTTCATCAAGGAATACAATAAATCAGCTACAACTAATTCAAAATTCTGCTGCACGAGTGCTGACGAAGACAAAAAGGAGAGCACACATTCCGCCTATTTGAAAGTCTTTACCCTGGTTACCTGATTTTGTTAGTTTATAAGACCATGGCCGTGCACCAGACTACCTCTCAGTAATGCTTTTGGTTTATGAACCAGGAAGGTTCTTCTCTTTTAGCTGGTCCACAAAACAGAACAAAAACATTTGGAGATGCTGCTTTCAGCCATTATGCTCCAAGCTGCTGAGGATCTGAGAGGAGCAGAACATATGAAACTAAAAACCCTTTGTCTGGATTCATGTGGTGTTTTATAATTCTGTGGTTTTGTTTTAATCTTTATTTTATTTACTGTGTTTTGTTTAATCAACATTTTACTGATGATCATTATTGGCTTTTTAAATTCTATTTTATAACATTTTACTACTTTTAACATCCTAATTGTTTGTCTTAAAGTTTGATCATCATCCAGGTAGTAAACTTTATTTCTCCTCTACTTCCTCTTTGACTTCAGGAGTTTAAGTCGGTTCCTCTTTAACATTTCAGAGTGTCTCTTAATGTTGTTTCTGTATCCAGTCAATCCCCTAATCCTTAAATTTAAGTAAAAAACAGACATTAGGGCTTTCCTGTTTTGGTAAATTCATCATGGATGTTAAGAAGGGTTGAAAGAACAATCTTTGAATTTGAGTCTTTACACAAATGTGATCCCTCTGTGGGATTTTTAGCCATATTAGCGGCTCTGTGTAACCAAGGATGTTAGAGAAGCGAGGGATGTAGGAAGGAGACTAAAAATATTGAGGATGCTAAATGAAACTGACCTCCTGTCCTGTAGCGATGTCTATAGCTGTGTACACCGTCCCAGACGCCCTGAAAACAGACAGCAAAAGGGGGACAGATAAAATGACGTCATTATTTCTGTGTTGGATGAAAAGTTTTTTTTCTTTATGGTCACATAAAGGTAAACCATGAATATGTGCAGGTTTTACACCCTTAATTTACTAAATATTGAAGCACATCAGCCAGTCCGGAGCATTCAAACAACCAGCAACAACAAGAGTCAGAATGCTATCGAAACTGGGCCATATAAGTTATGCAGTAAGTAAGTAAGTAAGTAAGTAATAAGTAATGCACCACAATATAGCCTGTGGTTTCCTTTCAGCGCTTTGGATTTACCTTCGTATTTACCTTTGTATTTAATATAACAAAAATCTTTGTTATATTAAATACAAAGCAAAGTTGAGTCTAGTATTAATTTCTATCCTTGTAAATCTAAATCTGTCTAAAAGTGTCCACGTCTGACATTTTAAATTAAGTTTGGGTCAATGGTGCATTGCACATTCTGCACCCCAACACTCATTACATCACATTACACTCTAAAGTAGTGATTTATAGACACTCCGCAATGTTTCAAACAAATAGAAACTCATAATTGTTTTTTTTTGCTAAATAAAACATGTTGGATGTTAAATGCACTGTTAATAAATGTCTTTATTGAAAAGTATTTGGTGTGATTTTGGCTCTTGTGATATTGTAATTCGCACACATTTTGACATTTCAACTCAGCCACACTAGATTTATGACTTACCCCTGTCCAATCTTCTCAAAGCGTGTATACTTCTTCTTGGGGTCTCCCACACTTACGATCGTCCCTGAGTCAAAGAAAGACAGAAAAAGAAGCAAAAAGTCACTTATCTGATTGGTCAAAACAAACAGTAAAGTATGTGGAGAAAGGAAATCAGGCCCTCAGATCCACAGCTGAATGGTATGTATATGTTCTTTTTACTGTACCTATGAATCTGAATGGATAGAACAGTCAGCTCTCTTTCTATCCATCCAAATTCATCACACTGAGGTCAATGCAGCATGCTGACAGGGAGAAAGAACAGAGAGAGAGAAGAGGAGCAACAAAGAGAAAAAGAAAGATGAAGAAAAGGAAAAACTAAATGAAAATGTACAGAAAGTCATAAAAAAGTATAAAAACAGACAATTCAGGAAGGAAAAAGTGATAAAGAGGAAAAACAGTAGTATAACTGACAGACATCTGGGACAGTAAGACAGGAAGGAAAGAGACAATCAAGAAGGAAAGAAAGAAAGACAGGAAGGAAAGAAACAATCAAGAAGGAAAGAAAGAAATGAAGCGAGCAAGTAAGGAATCATGAACGACAGAGCCGAAAAAACAGGAAAAATTTGAGAAGAAAGGCAGAAAGTAATAAAGGAAGGAAGAAGGAAGAAAGAAACAAAGGAAAGAAAGAAAGAAAGAAAGAAAGAAAGAAAGAAAGGAGCAGCTCTGTCTGCAGTTCAGTAATCAGAGTCCACAGTAGGAAAGTGATTAGAGGACAAAACTTGGAGTCACTCTGTAACCGCAGGAGACTGGACAATGGAAAGAAAGGACCACCAATCAGACGTGAGGATTGGACAGTGGGGGCGGGGACAGTGGATATTATGTCTGTCAATCAGAGAGACAGGCAGGCAGTATCCTGGTCTTACCAGCAGAGGGAGATCTGAGCACATCTGGACAGGCGTGGGGCATGGTTTAAAAAATATACAGGCTTTTATTATAAATACACAACAACACATTTCAATATAGGGGAGAGGTTTTTTTAAATTGCGCTTTTATTCTCAAGAGTTAAAGTATGATTTTGAAGGTTGGGAACCAGTGCCATGGAGTGATGTTCACACATTCATAACGGCCATTATAGTAAAAAATATGATTTTTTAAATTTATTTAGGGTACATGGTTTTAAAATGGTCGAGGTCAGTGCAAAAAACCCACTGAGGAGGACAATTCAAAAACGTTGTGGTTCATTTCTGAGAAAATAAACAATGCTCCAGTTAGCATCTAGTCCAGCTAGGGTCGAGAGTTGAAAGTTAGCGATAGCTATAAACTCTCTGTGCACCACATCAGTTTCACACTCTGACTATTTCAAATTGCATCGTCCTTTAGCATCGCGTTGGTTGCCCCCATTTTTAAGACATTGAAAATTCACAAGTGGGATATTTACTGACCTATTTTATGTCGTAGAACTAAATATCAAAATCTCTTAAGCTGACCTTACTTGAGGCATCTAACAGAAAAGCCATTAACTTTGAGACGAGGGAACCGGAAGTGCTAAAATGCCAACTCATTTCCGGGTTTTAGGACTTATCCACGCTCACACTTTTTTAACAGGATTATTTAACTGTGATAACTGTGAGAACATTTAACAATATGTAACATCTTTCACATCCCACACTACCGACCGCGGTGTGCTTTAGAACGGGCACAGTATTATGTAGGCAGATCATGTAATTATAAAAATACCAGAAGATATTGGGCTATATAATTATATATTATTATACTTATAATATGGGCCATTATAAGACTATATTTCGTATTTTCTCACTTGCAAAGCACTAGTTTTCTGAGTTCTACTTGTTAAAAACATAATGAAATGTTTGCTGGAATCCGCACCAAACTGACTTGAGCCTAAAATAAATTCACACCCTCTGTGAGAGAAAATGTGAGCTGTGCATATAAAGAGAAAGTGATGAAACAGCGAGTCAAAAATAAAAAGTGTAAATGAGACTAAAATTAGCACTGGGAGACTCACTGAAGTGTAGCAGGTAAAAACTGCATCAGATTTTTTACTTCACAGACAATGGACTTGGGATGACGATTGCTATTTATAGACCAAATAATTGACAGGACACACAACATGTTGATATTATATAATAACAATATATACATATTAGGCCTGTGCAAGTAAGACTTGGATGTACCTTTGTTAAAGACCAAAACACGCTGTCAGCAGTCTTTTAAAGAAAATATAAGGCACTCTTCTGGTTTGATCCCGTAGAGTGCTGCAGGAAGGAGTCCTGAAACCTGGAAATTCTGGTTCCCAAAGTTAATAGGATTTTTAAATGGGTTTTTGGTTAGATGCCTGAAATAATGTCTGTGTTTAACACAAGCTGGAAAGTCTAATGTTTTGTTCTATGACATAAAACAGTTCAGTAAATATCCCTTTTGTGAATTTTGAAGCTTTTACGTGTCTTAAAAAAGCCGGTTGCTAACAAGTGGCTAAATGGGACTACAGAGGATGTTGCGGACATTAAACTTCATAATTAGTGTTTATATTTATATAATAAATTAGTGTTTATATTTGCGTTCTTGTAAACAATTCTAACTCAAATTTTCCAACTTGTAGATTTAGGTTTTGAGACATTTGACCACTAGCTAGATCAGGTCCCGCTTAGCAGAGAGACTCACCCATTGGCTCTTTGTTGAGGGAACCAAGGCGTAAGGAATGAGTCCTAAAACCAGAAATGAGACTGAAATCACTGTTGCACTTCTGGTTCCCTCGTCTTGAAGTCAATGGGTATTTTGCATTGGTTTTTCATCGGATGCCTGAAGTAAGGTCTGTGGTTCCTACAAGCTTAAGAGATTCTCACGTTTAGTTCTACATTGTCATGTGCTGTAATGCTAAAAGTAAAGCCCCTGACCAGAAGTTCAACATATATTTAGTTTAGTGGTTTCTTTGTTTAGCTATTGCATGTATGTAATCCAAAAGTTCTGGTAATATTTCTTTTAAAGGAAAACTTACTTCAACAATCATAAATATGTGCAATATATAATATAATATAAAGTATATTAAAACAAAGTCTATCTATATTAATATAATCTGGAGTGTTTTAAAGGTAGGAGGTGCACTTGAGTGTATCAATGAGCCTTACGTAGTTTCTCCAGGATCTCCTCGTCCGACATCTTTTTCTTTCTGGTTTTGTCCTGGGGGCGAGGCACAGAAGGCCCAGGGGCGGGGCTCGCACTGGGAGGGCTGCTGGGAGCTCCTTCCGCAGGGGGGGCGGGGATGACAGCGGCGGCAGTGGCCGTCAGCATGGAGATGGGGGAGGTCGCAGCATCTTTGGTCGGAGGAGGAGGGAGGGGCTCGATCACTGAGCGAGTGTATATCTGAAAGAACAAGTTAAAATATGTGAAATTAAAACAGTGTTAAACGAGCAAAAGTCAGAGAAAATACTTTAAATATTATTTAATTGTCCATCTTGCTTTCCTTTCCAGGCTTTTGAAACTAAGTGAGCAAGCACACTAAACAAACTTTCCCGTTTTTGAACATCAGTATACCAGAATGTTTCAGGATTTTCATGAAAAACTGACATTCGGAAACCATTATAGTGTGTACAGTAAAATGGTGGATTATAGTATATATACACTATATCTGATGGCAATAAATACAACAGCAGTAAGCGCGACAATGTGTGGTAAACAAATATAACTGCATTGATTTACACTAAATTACCATCTATTACCTGGACATTGTTCCTTGGACTATTTATTATTAGAATTATAATTTTAAGGTTCTACAGTACGAATCATTTTAACATCACCAAATAAATATCCAGGGTGCTGTCTGTCCACCTCAATCTCAATTTCATCTCCTAAAACATCAGTTGAAAAAAAATCACTAAGCACATACACTGTACACACACATTCACTGTCTCTTCTGAAATTCAGCACACTAATGGAAATAATATGACAAAATTAAAGTTAAATATATATTCTTATCTTAATATATAATCTACGTACTCAAATGCTTGTGCCAACTGTAATAACAGCAAGTAATCCATGTTTAAACGTAGAAAAAGTAAAACTAGGTATTGTAACTGAGCTGTGAGGCGTTTGAGTCCAGCTCTGCTTCCAGACTGTGCGTGTGTGTGTGTGTGTGTGTGTGTGAGATCGGGGGGGGGGGGGGTTTAGTCATGTACACTTGTCACCGTGGAAACAGCGGTGGAGCCATGGAAGCTGCCTCTCAACCGCCAACCTGTCTGACACAGCAGCAACAATGTGTGTGTGTGCGTTTGTGTGTGTGCGTTTGTGTGTGTGTTAGGCAACAGTCTTTTTCATTTTACAATAGCTTTTACTTTTAGATCTAAATCTAGTTTAGTTTTAGTTATTTTTTAGAGTCAGGTTGCTACTTTTAGTTTGTTTTTGTTAGAGCCGGGTAAAAAGTCTCAGAAGTATGAAGCTATTCTTTATACATGGTTGGAGAACTGTGTAGAAATTGCCATAATGTTTGAACCTTTCAATTTGGGAACCAGCTTGAGTTCTCTTTCAGTTCCACATTCGGAAGAACACTTTCATCCCAACCCCAGCTGGTTAACATTAGACCTGAGCTAAAGAGCTTGGTAAAATGGCTTTTGATTTGCTGGAAAATGTACTTGTTACTTGTTACTTAATGCTACACTGTGAAAAACAAACAGATTAATTGTGAAGCAAATGTGACATCGTGTCGTCTCCTGGAACGCCAGGTCCATTCAGTTTCTGGGGTTTGGTCACAAGAGATTACGGATATTCCTGCGGTATAGTATTTAATATTAGTTTAAGGATAACAAAAGCTCATATTGTTGTTATGTGAGGATTAAAAGATGCATGTTAAGCTAAATATCTTTGCCATTTGAAGATGTCATTGTTCACTCTGGGAAACTGTGATCTTCACTTTATTTTCTCACATTTTGTGGACAAAACAAAAACTTGACTATGATAAAAAAATAAACTGCAGATAAATCAATGATAAAAATATTATTTAGTCACTGACCCGCATGTCTGTTTTGTTTCGTTTCACTGATGTCTAAATGGATTTTTTTCACAAGACTTGAATATTGCGATTTCAATTAAACTCAGTTGCCTGTTAGGTACTCAAAGCGGAAACTAATGCAGTCTAATAAAACAGACATGACATACAATCTACATTTATGAAGGCAATAATGTTCACTTGTTGCTAAAAAAAAAAATAATTAAGTTAGTTAATTCAAATGTATGGTCATTTATGAGCCTGCAGTTTGTGGTGCTGTTGAACTGTATTATAAAAAGAGGTTTTTCTGTTATTTAGCCTCCCCTCAATGACACAGCATACACAGTGTGGACAGCATAACAGAGCTTGGTGTTCCTAAGAAACTGGTGACTGAGTTGACAGTCGATAAAGAAAGTGAGGCCCCTTGTCAGATAAATGAATCTCATAAATTATGCTCTCAGTGTTCTGAGTGATCTTGACTTGACCTGGTGGAGAACTGAAAGCTTCTTTGAAAAGCAGTTTCTAAATAAAAAACCCTCTGCTTCCCCTGTGACTGTCACACACACACACACACAGACACAGACACACACACACACACACACACACTGAGAGGTCTTATTAGATGCAAGAGAGGAGACAGGTCCACTTAAAGATTAATGGGTGTGAGACATTTAATGAATGACTGCTACCTGGTAATCACTAAATGACTCACGTGGGACTGTTTATTGGGACAGAACTGATTTATTGAGAACTATATAGTGTGTGTGTGTGTGTGTGTGTGTGTGTGTGCTTTGTGTCAGAGGGAATCACTGTGAGGCTTTTGGCGATAAGTCTTTTCATGTCTGTCCAATTGAATGCTTCATATTTGTAATTTCTAAAACAGGATGCAATATATGTTTTCATACACTATATATATATATCTGCCATTGATATAATCACTATATCCATTAAACATATTATTTATACAAACAGAAGTTATGTAAACATTTGTATGTTTGGAAATAATATCATGATGCCAGTTCTTCAGCCGAACTAAAAAAGTTTCTACTTTTTTCACTTCATGAATTTCTACTTCTTTACAGTAAATGTAGTTTTCTATCTCTTTAGTTGTAGTTTTCAACTTATTAAGATGTAGTTTTCTATTTCTTAAATTATGGTTTTCTACTTCTTTAGTTGTAGTTCCCCTTTGCTCTCACATTTCACTGAACTTAGTTACATTAATGGACACTTTTATAGGAGGAAATCCCTAAAAGTGTCAAGTGTTTCAACTTCAGCTGCCACTTTAACTCCTCTAAATTGTATTACCTCACCTTTAACTCAAATACACAAAAAAGCTTTTGTAAAGTTTAAAGGTGTTTCCCATTCTTTTTTAAAATACAATTTTAAAGTAATTTTTTAAGTGAGTACATTTAAATGTTCCTCTACATTGTGTTTGTTGTAGTTGTTGCACTAAAATGATAGAAAGCGTCAGATAGATCAGTTGTTTACCTTGATGGACAGCTGTCTCAGCCTTACACTAAGCAGCCTGTGTGTGTGTATTACTATCATGGTGAGGACCTTTCAGCATTGTGAGGACATTTCGGCCGGTCCTCACTACTTCACGGCAGTGTTTGAAGGTTAAAACTCGGTGTTACGGGTGACGTCAGGTATTCCATTGTGATGGTTTAGGTGTTATGGGATGCATTACATACATCAATGATGCACACAATTATACACTTATACAAAGAGCGTGTGCATGTCCTTACTGATTTGGTGTGTTCTGGTCGAGGGGCGATCACCGGCGGGGGCTCTGCCTCGTCTTCGTCGTCGTCCTCAGACACGGTTGCTATGGCGGGCGTCTCCGACACGGCCTTGGAGCTCTGCGTGATGTCACAGGGAGAGAGAGGGCGGAGCCTCAGTGACATCATCGTCACATGAGCCAACATTAGACCCATCATTGTCTCCTGCTGTTACCAACTCTTCTTCTACTGCTTCATCATCTCATCATGCAGAGATTCTTCTTTGCTGTTTTTTTCTTCTGAATTTAACTTTCTGTCTTTCCTGCTTCCCTCTCTCTGTCTTTCCACCCTTTTTTCTCGCCGTCCTCTCGTCATCACTGTTGATGTCTGAAAGCTCTCGTCATGTCTGGCTCCTGATGCCACTAACCACACATCCTCCCCTCCATCCCTCTCTTCTTCTTCTCTGCTCTATCTCACTCTGATAGTCTGATGCTCGGCTGGTGGCCAAGCTGCAGGGACAGGGAAATGGTGAAAGGAGGAAAAGATGCTGATTCACAATGCAGAGAGAGAGAGAGAGAGAGAGAGAGAGAGAGAGAGAATGAGAGAGAGAAAGAGAGACAGAGAGAGAGACAGAGAGGGTGTGGCATCATCGTCATCACTACCTCCTCCCTCCTCACCTTCAAAGTTTTTTTTAAAGGCACCTTCCAGACATTTGCACTGCGGCAAAAACAAAGCTTCCTCGTTTATTTCAGTAAGAACCATTAAGTTTTGAGCTGTGTGTGTGTGTGTGTGTGTCGTCCAGCAATAAAGTTGGTCCTGTATTGGAAATGCATTTGCCAATTTAAAGTTGTGCACCAGGTAGAATATCTGTGTCCTTTCAAGCTAGAACATACTGTAAACATATTTGGAGTCGGGAAAAAACAATTTTTTTTCTTAAATAATAATATCTAAATGAAAACTGGGTGTTTTTCCAAATAAATGACAAATATTGTCTCATTTAATTAATTTCAGATATCGGGAACCAACTTGTAGTTCAATAACTTACTTTAAAAAAATATATATATATTATTTCCTGTTAATTATTCAGTATTTACTAAACAGACAATAATCAATAACATTATAGAAATAAAAAAATAGCAGTCTGGTACCCAAGAACTTAAAAAAAAAAAAGAATGCAGATTAATAATCAGAATTGATCCTTTTAATATGCATCATCAGTGCTGTCTTTTATGGAAATATAACTTGCACTCGCACAACAGTATCCTTTGAGCTTGCACACACAATCTCAGTAAAAAAAGTATTGTTGTCTTTTTTACCTTAAATTGTAGTACATACAGTAAAAACAAACTGGGTGTTTTGCAAATTGATTCAAAATATTCAGTCATTTAAATTAATTTGAGATATTACTCAAACTTGATATGGCTGTAACCAGTCATTCAGAGCTGTATGGGCGTGTAGCCAACATCAAAAAAGGGACATTTTGTTAACTTTTTTTGTAGTTGTTGAATCCAAATTCATTTAGCAATAAAAAAATATATATAGCCGGGCTCTGTCCAAAGTCGACAAATCCACCCACCAGCAGTAAAACACTAACGGGGAACACTTTTTATTGCACAATGAATACTTTCACTTAAGTACATTTAGCTGATAATACTTATATACTTTTACTAAAGTAATGATTTGAATGCAGGACTTTTAATTGCAGTATAATATTTTCAGTGTGCTATTAAGGATCTGAACACTTTCTCCACTACAGCATAATATAAATCACCCAAAAGAAATACAGAGCTGATTTGTGCAACAATCCAATTCGAGTTCAGACCTTATATATGCTGTATACTGTATATATATAGATTATATATACTTATAGTCTGTGGGTCAGACACAACACCAGCATGGACCCTGAATCATCCCAGATATAAGAACAGAGGAAACACAATCTGCACCTCATCACTATGTCTTCACCCTCATTCACTCCTTTTTCACTTCTACTCTCTTTCAAACGTATTCTCCTCTCACCCCATCAGTTCCTCTCCCTCACTCTTTCCTCCTTGTCTTGTCAAACGGTAGATTAAACCTCATCTCCTCCGGTCCTTCTTTTAATCTCCTCATCGTCTCACACCGCAGCGCTCCCTCCTCCCTGTTAATCCTTTCATTGCTTGTCACCCTGACAGACTACATCCAGGCTCCTCTCAAACCCTCGACGTTGTTTACCCTCAAACTTGCCTTTAGGTCTCTTCTAAAAGAAATTAAAAGCTAAGAAATGCTGCCATGCCTTAATTAACATGGTGGATAGTAAGAACTGAGGTTTGTTATTTGAAGCACTATGTGAACCCCCTCTGGGCTCCAGGCAGGATGTACTGTTCAATTTTAACAAATAAATTAGTTTAGCACCTAATTTAGTTTTAGGCTCTAGGATAAGTAAGTATATTAGTTTCAGTGACACTTTAATCATTTAATTATAGACACTTGAGTTTTTACTCTGTTTTAAGACGTTTAAATCTTAGTCGTGCATTTGTACATTTTCTTTGTCCCGCTGGACCTTTGCTTTTGCTTGTGTGCTTTTCTGTTGAAAAATTCCAAAAGCAGCCTGAAACTTGACGGATTAAGAATGATGTCACTCAAGACTTTCGATGTCAGTTTATGGAAATATATCTGATTAAATGAATGTCTTGAGTTCTTAACAACTGTGGTAAAAAAAAAAAATAACGGTACCAGAGTTCCCATGTTTTGCAAGTGTCAGCATGTATGTTGATGAATTTAACGTGGATTGGAGTTCATAGTTTGGGAAGAAACAGAATAAACAGTTTGTAACCTGTTGAGGTCCCATTTATTTCTTGCAGTTTAATCTATGCATGTTCAACACTGCATTTGCACATTGACACTGTCTGAGTCAATGTTAATGGCATACATTTAGAGAAAGGTGAGTTTATTTTTGTTTTTTGGAATTTTGGAAGTTCAACCTCAGCTCTTATAAGTCCAACTCAAACTGTGAAGCTAAAATACAGACACTTAGGAACAAAAATGTCCCCATTGAAACCCATTAAAACCACATTTTTTGATCTCACGGCCATTACAGCATAAAACCACGCATTTTATTAATTCAGGCTTTCAATCTAGTAAAAACAATTGTAGTTTTTACCATCCTCCACCTGATTGAGCCATTTTCTCATGTTTGACATATCTATATTGAAATATCCCAGACTGAGAGAAATAAAATAAAAATGTTTGTGTTGTTTTTTCCCCACAATGAACAACGCTCATATTATGTAAACAAACAAAGCAATATTTGGTAAATATGATCAGGACTAAAAAAGTAACTCTGTGAAAGTGGAAAAATAATATTAATATATAATTTTAAGGCAGTTTCAACTCAGAGCAACTTTTTTAAAGTGAGGCGCAAGGGAAAAAAAAAAAAGTTCTTTTTTTACAGCCTTCATGTGTTTAACTGGTTCCACTGACGTCAGATCACTGTCAGTGAGGCTGATGGTCAACATACATGTTGTGACTGTGTTGCTCTTACCGTCGTGGTGGAGGAGCTGTAGGCATCTGCGTTTTTATCTGCAGGGAAAACCACAGTGAAGAATTATAAGAAAAAAACAATTAGGAGAAAGACCAGAACATGCATGTGTGTGCGTGCGTGTGTACCTGTGAAGCTCATGTATTTCTGGCTGTTGGCCGTTTCTTTTGAGTCGTAGAACTTTAAAACGTCGAGGACAGCCTGAGGATTCTTCTTCTGCTCCAGTTTGGTGATGTTAGATGTCTGTAGGAGCCGGGCCCACTGCTCTGGCATCCCCTACAAGCGTGCACACACACACACACACACAAGCACACACACACACACATACACATACACAGAGTTTTACTTATTTTTGATTCCATGTGCACTGTGTATTCTTTACTTATTTATGAGCTGTGTTACAAATTTTCATCGCTTTATGAAGCACAATAAGTTTCAGACAGAAAAAACAACAAGCTATTGTAGTAAGGAAGAGAGACAGACAGACAGACAGACAGACAGACAGACAGACAGACAGACAGACA
>CALSBV010012220.1:7602092-7633546 GCA_943590825.1 Bovichtus diacanthus | reverse complement strand
AGTTGTTGGTCACACACACACACACACACACACACACACACACACACACACACAGTGAAATAACTCAGAGACACTCACAGTGACAACCCTTTGCATTGATACAAACCACTATTTCAATGTACTGAAGTACAAACGTGCCTTTAAATAGCCTCAATATACTTGCGCCTTCTGTATAGACAACCAGCGCTGGAGATATAACTTTATTAAATCAATCCATCCGTCTCCAGAGACGTAGACATGACAGCTTTAATAACGATCGTCATTTATCAAGGAAAAGATAACAGGCCTTTTCTGGTTACAGCTTCTCAAAATGTGACAATTTGCTGAATTATGCAAATTCAATACTGTTCGGGATTTTCATTGTTGGTCAACTTTGGCAATGTGCGATGGGAATTTGGAGTCGGAAGGGTTCCAGTTTATCCCAAAAGTTGTTGGAGGGTCAGAGCTCAGACCCGTCAAGGTCTTTCACGCCTAACTGGGGAAAAGCATTTCTTTATGGAGCTGGTTTTGAGGGCATTGTCAAGTTTAACAAGGAGAACTTTCCCAAACTATTGGCTCAAAAAGGGAAATATACTATAGTCCTAAATATCATTGCATGCTGTGGTATCAAGTTTTCACTTAATTCAGACCAGCATTTGCACAGATCATTAAAAAAAAAAAAACAGACCCAAAAGTACAATAGTGAAACAGTGTCTGACACAGAAACACAGTCTCACCAGTTCAGGGTGGTTGGGCAGGCCACAGTGACTGCAGGCATCCTCACTGGGAAGTTCCTCTGATTTACACGATTCTTCTGAGTCGCTCCCTCCTTCAGTCTCCCCCTCTCCTCGTTTCCTCCCTCTGTCCTCCACCTCCTCTCCCTCATTCAGTTTGCGTCTCTTAGCGCGAATGTTGGACCATCGGGGGCGTCGATGCCTCCGTTTACCCTGAACACGAGAGAGAAATAGTTAAACAACTAAAAAGATAAAACCGAAAGAAAACCCAAAATTGACATGTTCATTCTCACTCAACACAAATTTAAAAAGGATTACCCTCTGTTTCCTTATTTGCCCAACAGGTTCTGTTTTTCCATCTTTCTTTGTAGTTGAGCTCTGTTCCTCCTCATCTTCTTCCTCCTCTCCCTCCTCCTCTTCTTCTCTCGTTCTGCTAGACAGAGCCTGTTTTTTTGGGGGTTTCTTTCTCTGGCTCTCAGCGGCCTTCGAGCTCGGCCTGCAGTTTGGCAAAGCAGATGATCTTCAAGAAAAAAAGTATAGATGGGACTAAATTTATTGTCAAAAAACAACCCAGCTGTATCTGAGATACAATAAAGATAAATAGAACGTTTATTCTAGAAATGCACCGAGTGACCACACACACAGCTAGTTAGCACAACTAATAGTACAAAGAAATGTTCTGTAGGGACACAGCTTGATCTTCTGTCCAGCTACTGTGCAGAGTGTTAAACTTTGTCCTTTCACTTGTGTTACTGAAACCATTTCACTTCCTTTCAAATCATTGTATCACCCTCAGAAGTTGTTTTCTTAGAAATACATGAACGTTCAGTGCAGTTACAGGAACCTTATGAAAAATACGATGATTTATTCCTCTATTAACCTCCAAAACTTAAATCTCTCCCACACACACACACGCAACTTTTCAGAGAGACTTTATACTGTTTGCATGCCATGTTTAGAATTTACATACAATTGAATTTTCCATTGTGTATGATGTCAATTATAGTTTTTAGAAAGAAAGAAAAATCAGAATCGGCAGGTCAGACTTTAAAAAAAAAAAAATTGGGAGTGGGTGCACCTCTAATTTAATTTCTCTAATAATAATCCCCCAGTTTCATGGATTTATTATACACGTACCTGCAAATCCTTGCAGATCTCCTCAGCGGCCTCCCTTCATCTTGCAGCTCCTCCTCCCTCTCTTTCCCCTCCTCCTTTCCCACTTTCCCCCTTAACTTGTTTCTCCGGTGGGGAGGAATCTTGATCTTCAACCTGATTCCTTCTTTCTGGAGCTCAGAGGAGGCTTCCTCCAGGGGACACGGCCTCTCCCCTAATCCAAGCCCAGTGTCCTTCACCCTAACCTGGGCAGCCGACCCGCCATTGACCTCATCTCCCTGGCAGTCCTTTTTATCCTGCTGGTCTACTTTTTTGAGCGGTAAAGCAGTGCTCCCCAATTCTGCCTCCAAATTCTCTAAAGTGCTTTTATTCTTTTCATGGTCATCTTTACTTCCTTCTTCTGCCCCAGGGCATCCAGACACTCTCCTCCTCTCCTCGCTCTCGTCCAAGCTGTCATCCTTCTGTTGACGACTGCTGTGCCCAGTTTTTGTTGCCCTGTCTAACTGCTCCTCTGTTATTTTTTTAACCTGGTCTTCTGCCGTCTGTCTTTTGGAGTCCTCTGTGGGCTGAGACAGTGAGGAAAGGCTCACAGAATCCACTTTACTCTCTACGGCTTCAGTGAGTGGATCGGAGGATGACAACGGCGGCTTTCTGGCTGTTTGAGCCTCCATCGCTGTAGGAGGAGGAAGAGCGCTGGCTGCTGCCGCCGTCGTTGTCGTCTCCCCTTCAACCGCTCCCTTCCTCACCAGCACCGACTGCCGGCTCACCTCCCTCTCTTCCTCCACAGCTCTGGAGCCCCGCTGGTCTAAACTGGGCCCATTTTGTTCCTGCTGCTCAGCGCCGGGGGCTCTGTGACGCTCAGACGGGCTGCGGATGACCCCTACATGACCTATAACGCCGACTTGACCTATGACCCCTATGACTCCATTTTGTCCCTCTTTGTGCAGCAAAGGGAGAGGCGCTCTCCCGTTGCTCAGTTCTTGCCTCAATGCAGTAACGAAAAGTTGCTGCTGCTGTGGCTGTGGGGCAGCTGGACCACCAGGAGGCGCTAATGAGCTTGGCAACTTCCCCTCTTTTCCACGACTGTCCTTGGTCTGGATCACTGAAGGGTTACAAACGATAATACTGCTGCTGTTACTGTTGTTAAGGTGGTTGCTGTGGTAGCTCTCGGCAATCTTAAGCTCCCTCTTCTTCAGTGGCATCTTGGCCTGCTCGCTGCTCCTGACGACTGCCCGCTCAGCCTCCTCTTCCTTGTTCATTTCCTGCTTTGTCACAGTCGCACCAGGTGCCATGACAACAGACACGGCATTTTTGGGAGCGTCAGCGTCCCTGGATTCTGATTTGATGACGGTGGTGATCGTGCTCACGCGGTTGTCAAAGACAGGTAAGGATTTGCGGCCCGTCATCTCTTCTTTCAGCTCAGCCTCAGTGTTCTCCTGCTTGGTCTGCTCCAGCTGTATCACTGCAAAACAGAACAAATGAAACAATTACACTCCAGAAACAGAAAACAAGAGAGGCACAGAGTGCATGGAGCAGATCAGGTAAGATAAAGAATAAAAAAAAAAAAAAGTAATTCAAATGAGAAACAAATAGTTGTATTGTTGCTCATCAGGGTGGGGTTTTTTCTACCAGGTAAACAACCATCATTAAAGATCACTTGCTCTTCTTGTGTATCTGGCAGTTGGAGCTGCAACGATTAGTCGTCTAATCGAGAAAAATAATCGGCAACTATTTATTTTTTGGCATTTTTGCTTTCATTATAGTTAGAAGAAAGACGGATTGGAAAGGCAGAGGGAGAGGGGACGACATGCAGTTTCCGGGTCGGTGTTGAACCCGGGTCCGCTGCCGTAACGACTCAGCCTTAGAACAGGCGCAGCCACTCTGCCTGGTGAGCGTCTGGGTGCCCCAATTGCCAAACATTTTCATAATTGATTAATGGCAGAAAATGCCGTTTTCAGCCTCTCAAATATGAAGATTTTCTGCTTTTCTCTGTTTCACATCATATTAAAAATAAATAACTTTGAGTTTTGGACTGACCAAAACAAGATCTTGTCACCTCGGACTTTTCACTATTTTCTGACATTCTAAACGATTAGTCTAGATCAGTTTCCCCTCCCTCTTTTTCCAATTAAAAGGGTGTCCTGGTGTTGTCCTGGAATTGTGAACAAACTTAACTTACTTAATTGAAGTGCCTTTCTCATGAAACAAAGTGTAAAAGTGAGGTTACTAGCAGTTTCTTTTATCTAGGTACCTTGTGTGAGTTGTTCCTCTTCTTTTACAAGGTCAACCTTCTCACCATCAGTGTGTTCCTCTGTGGTCTGGGTGCTTCCAATGGCCTCATCCCCTAAATTGTCAGAACACAGACAGACAGACAGACAGACAGACACAGTGTGTTAGTTCACCACATTCACTTAATTCAGTCCTAAACAAGCAATCTTGGGTATTTCATGTTTTTCACCCATTATTATTACTACACAATGTAGAACAAGTTATATTGCGATATTTGACTTTCAATTTTATTTATTTTTTCAAATCATTCTCACTTTTGGTATTTTTTTTCTCTTCAGCCTTTAAAAGAGATCAGTTGGACTGCAGCTGTCCGAAATGTTGTTCCGAGTTTTGTGGTTTAGCTTTTGATTAGATCAGATAATAATGCATAATATGGTTTCAGTAATTGTTACCTCCGCCAAGGAGGCCATTTTTTCCGGCTTGGTTTGTTTATCTGTCTGTCAGCAGGATTATGGAAAAACTACTTTCCCGATTTCCATTAAAAACTTGGTGGAAGGGTTTAGGAAGGGCCAGAAGGAACCCATCAAATTTTGGAGCGGATCGAATCACAGGGCGGATACACGCATTATTTCTTTACTTTCGTTAACATTGTGAGATAGAGCATTTGTGCTGCATTCAAATGGTGTCTGAATAATCTGAAAATTTAGTTCCCGACTCTAAACAGTCGCGCAAACGCCCTCTCAAGTCGGAACAACAACACGCTAACAGATATCAACATGTTGTTTGAACGCTCTGAGCAATAAAATACAACACATCTTCTTTGTAGCGTCCACGTTGTTTCCACATTATGATTTAAAACTCATGAACACACAGAAGTTGGAAGAAGGACTTCCCAACTTTGGAAATGGGACCGTCCAAGGAGCATGTGAATGCACCATTGAGCTCTTCGAGTGCCATTCTAGTTTATTCTGTTATTCTGACATCTCTGTTAACTTTGAGACATCTGGGCTCTTCGCTGCATCTGTAGACATTAAAATCCCAACAGTGTTTCGACTAGCATGAAGGAGAGAAGATGATGACAACTGACCTTTTGGGTTGAACAACCACTTTAAATATGTTTATTTAGCAAACATGCATTCATAACCCCTCAATTCCCTGATGATTTTGCCCTCCATGATATAACTCTTATGATCCAAACAAGCAATATGTACTCATTCAGGAAAACACACCTGCAGCTTTCTCTGTGGGGCTGGCGCTCCTGGATCCAGCCGGGTTCTGGTTCTGCTCCTGGTCCTGACTCTGTTTTGGTTCAACCTGTGCCTTCAGCAGCTCCAGAGCCTCAGCCAGGTCGTTACGCGTCCTGGGAAGACAGTTTGAATAAGTGGCTCGACATTTGACATTTTTTCCTGATGGCAGACTACAGCCGCGCTGCCACTTCTTCTACACATGCACGGCACCTGTGGACACACTGCGAGAGGCGTTTTCACCAGAACAGTAATACCTGACGATGCACTTCCAGGTGGATCCGTCCAGATCGTCCTGCTCCTCTGTGTACAGCCGGATGTTCTGCTCCTGGTCCAGCTGTAGCCAGTACATCAGGCCCTGCTTGTCCCGACCTATAGGCTGCAGACGCATCTTCTCTGGTTCCTCCTCATTAATCGCCATCTTGAACTTCAGGTTGTCATCGAATTGACACTCACAGAGATACTGAAAGAGAAAAAAAATACATGTGTGGAAAGAAAGAGGAGGGAGTTGAAGGGGAAAAAGGTATAACGGAAATATGAATGTGGTTGTTGCATTGACTGCAGCTGTTTAGGGCTCTTAGTTACACTTATTGCATGGAGTAAAAACAGGGCATGTCGTACTTTGAGGATGCAGGACTTGCACTCCATGGACATCTCCTGGTAGCCCTTCTGTTCCAGCTCCCATGCCCAAGTACTGTTCAACTCCTGGCAAACCTACAGGAAACAATGATTACGGTAAGATATAGTCACTGAATACAAGGAGAGTTGCACAAGTTCTCTGCCTCAACGCTGGTTTCATCTTCTTTCATAGGTCTCCATCTGTTGACCACAGAGATATGGCTCTACAGTTAGGGGGACGTCCACGCCACTTAAAGCTCCACATGGTCAGAGCTTTCTGTACGAATACACCTTTGTTAGCTGTGGGGTGTGATCACAGGTTAGGAAACTTGAGCGCAAAGCGGAGAAGTTACTCTGAAAGGGATAGTTTGGATGTTTTGAATGTGGGTTTTATGGAGGTACTTCTCCATAGCATATGTACCTACAGTAGATGGCGGGGGGCACGGCCCCAGTTTGGAGAAACAGATGTGAGTACCAGCACAGAAGCTAATCAATGTACTGTTGTGGACGGGGGGCAGCAGCAAAATGTATTCTAGCCAACAAAAAAGAAATAAAAATCAATAACAGTTTAAGTGTTCGCTGTATTTAGAATATTTTCACCACTTGATCTTGCCATCAGAAAGTCCTTTCCAACGGGGAACTGAAGCAGTTATTTAGATCTCTTCAGAGCCAACAGACTCCATTGACAAAAACAGTAACTTTACCTTGCAGAACACGGGGGGTTGCTGATCTACAACTGCCTCGGTCAGTTTAAGTGTATGTTATATTTGTAATATTTTCACCGCTTTACCGTGCCGTTTATTCTATGACTTTGGTTATTTCTGAGTCCTATAACAAAATACACAAACAAACTAACCGATTGAGGCAGCGACTCCCGTGTTCTGTGAGGTAAAATTACAGTTTTTTGTCAATGGAGTCTGGTGGCTTTGAAGAGAGCAGAGATAACTCAATCATTCATTTCCCTGTCGGAAAGGGCCGTCTGACAGCAAGGTGAAGTGGTGAAAATATTCTTAATATTGCTTAAACTCATATTGTGTTTTGTTTTTTTTAGGTGGCCATGCTGACTGCCATCTACTGTAGGTAAATACACCGACTATGGATAAGTACACACACACAACCCCACTTCAAAACATCAACTACCCCTTAAAGATGCAGCAAGCGAGCACTCTGATGGCTGAACCTCTTCAGTAAGTCGTGTTTAATCCTGTCAAGTGAAGTTGCAAATGGAATCTGAAGCCAAACACATCACACACACACCACCACACACACACCACACACCACACACCTTAGCCAGGTATTTCTCCCAGCGGTCAGTGGTCACAGACCTCCCCAGCTTTCTGAGCAGCTTCACGTGGAGCTCCACAAGGGGTTTAGGAACTGGAAAACACACAGAAACACAACACAGTTCATCTCAACTTTTCATACAACACTACAACAAACATTTCCATTATAGAGTCCAATCAAATCACAGTCAGCATGTTATTAATTAAGTGTATTAGATCTCTTTATAAAACAACCAAGTTCATGACAATAGAGAAAATAAAGTATGTGATTAAGTCTTTAACTGGGTTCAAGGTTAACCATACTCAATGTATAAACAAAAACAGAGGCATTGATTATTGGCCTTTTTACTATGAAGAAACAGGTGTTTAGCAACTGATGTAACAACTTGACAGCCACACTTTTCTTTCAACACCGGGATTTTATTTTTATTTTTTTCCCATTTCTTCCAGCAGCTGTTGGAAAACGGCCATCCACCGGTAAATTAATAAATAGGAAAATGACATTTATGATTCCATCCGTGAATGTAAAATCTGTTGTTCCAGACTCAAACCGCCTCTGTAGTACGGTAATCTTTGGGGGCCTATGAGCCAGTTTATCAGTGCAATTTAAAAAGGCAGCAAGATAAGCGATACGAAGAGGCACACTTGTCAATGTATTCTCTGCACGGACGGTTTCATTTTGTTTGACTTTGTCTGCATTGAAAGTATTATTAAGAGACCTGCGATGTGCTATCTCATGAATATTTGATGCTGTTCACCCAGTGCTGGGTAAACACATGTTTACTATGTCAGTTTACGATGGAGTGCCAGAAACGTCCTGGGTGCCCGGGAAATCACAGCTAAATGTTCAATTTTCAGAAAAACGCTTCAACGCTGTTATTCCTCATATACAGTGTAGATGTGTAAATGTAAAGACAGTTGTATAGCGCATATGATTGACAGTCAATGTCCTTATGAAAATCTAAAGTAAAATCCATCTTCAAGGAGTTTGTTATAGTTTATCAGATCAAACACCAACCTTACTTTTTTTTCTTCATAAAACTTGATTGACTCATCAGTTAGGTTGTGTCCATCAGCTAAGATTAATGCAACTATTTCGTAGTCGTTCAATAAAGTAATAATTTGCCAGTTATCAATAATCAATGTATAATTGTGCCGTTTCAGAATAAGGGTTATAATTCCTTCCTTCTCTAACAACTCTTTAAATACTGCCATGAAAACTTTCATGTCAGATGTGAATTGTTTTGTGGAACTCTGGTTGGCCATCTACTGCTCTTACGAAATCCAAAATGAATTCCATTATACATCTTGGAAAATGCTTTATTAATAAGATGAGATGCTTCAAGAAAAAGCCTACATTGAGGGTGTTTCTAGATATTAACATGTACCTCACCTCTGTTAGAAACTCTGCAAGCAGAAAATGCAGGAGATATTTATCATATTCGGGGATTGTATTTAGTGACATTTCATTGTAGACTATTCCTTCTAGACTGTATCAAGTCACAACTCTTGCCATTCATTTCCCTTCATCATTTATATATATGTTTTTATTATTCAAGACATAAGAAATATTTGTGTCAGGATGCATGTCTTCTGCTTATTGTTATCATGATACTGTTAAGACTTTTCTGCCTTCAAAAAAAAAGAAAAAGAATCCCCACTGGTATTTGTTACTACGCTAATAACTACAGATGTAACCTTGGAACATAACTACACTCAAATAAACATTTAAAAAAGAGCCCCGTGTGTGGTCTGATGTGAGGCTGTTACGGAGTTCGTGAATTTACAGGAAAATCCAGCTTTTTCTGCTGCCACATGAAGAAAAGAAATCAACACAGACTCAGAATAACACGTTCTCCTGAGTCTGTGTTGATTTTTTTTCTTAAATCGTAGAAAAATTAACAGAGTCTCGAATGTCAGATAAATATTATAGCTAACTAATGTATAAATACCAGCCGTTATTTCTAACTTTATTACATACAACGTTACGGCAAGGTATAGCTAGCGTTAAGCAACATAACTAACGGTAATAGAAAACTACCTGGTTATCAACAAAGACTGGATTACACGGTGTGTAAAGCTCCGAACACGAGAGCTACGAGCCTCAAACATCCCCGTGTTATCCACGATAACGTGGTAACTCAACTGTGGCGGTCTGTGCTGTACTTCGCCTAAAAGTTGACGAAATCATCGACGCTAACTAGTTAGCTAGCAGCCACAGTCCCTACTGCGCCTGTGCAAATTTGACAGCCACTCAACCAATGCCTAAAAAATAACATCCACTGTTTTTAGCTAACATCAGTCGCTCAGTTTGGACAGCCGTCTAAAATGCAGATCGAAGGGAGAAGATATATCACCACCACGAGCAGGCGATCAGCACATTATTGACATTCCAGTGCGACTGCCTGTGAGGCAAGGCCGGTGAAAAATTACACCTGACAACACTCCGGAGCTAGCTGGTTGGCTGTGTGTGGTCACTAGGCAGTGCTGCATCATGGCTCCCACACCAAGTTTAGCGTTAACAGATCAATACCAGCCCTGACAACACTATCGACGATCTGTCACTTGACTCGAGCTAAAAACCTCTAGGGGTAGCTTGCGATTTGTTTTTACTCCCGTCTGTATTCGTTTCCTCTAACTTTAGCACAACATAGTCCAAAGTGTGTGGGATATGGAGTGGGCTAGCTGTATGTTAGCGGTCTACGTCTCTCTGCTCCAATATTTCCTCAGAAACTTGGGTTTCTTTTACGAGGGAAAAATGACTCCGACCTGGGCCAAAATGTGCCACAACCGTAGAAAGCGTAGAAGCTCGCCGACTACACTCCCGATCTAACGCTGCCGGGGCCACACACTCAACATTTTCGTCATCACCATCATCATCACGATGATGATGATGATGGTGGTAGCGGTGGACCCCTTCTCCTTCGGTTTCAAGTGTCGCAGCTTTCTACCACTTCTTCGCCCCACCACCGCTACCTCCGATCTCTCACCTGTCGTTGTGTCCCGCAGATACCTCTCCATCTGCGGGAAAGTCATCTCGGGCAGATCCAGCGCCGCTCCGTATCGCTCCACGAACGAACAGACCTCCGCGAAGCTCGGGCAGAGCGGCGGGCCGGAGCTTCTCACCACCACCGGAGCAGCCATCTTTCCAGGCGGAGAGAAACAGGAGGGGAGGGCTCGCTGCTAGGATGCGACTGTGTGCGAATAAAATGAATGGAGGGAGTGAAGCATCTACCGGTGTCAAGGTGCACAGCACGAGAGCATGCTGCTTCCGTGTGGGATTTTCAAAATAACACCGTTTAGGCCGCGCGGTCTGGGTTCGTTAAACAAAGAAAATGAAAGTAAAGGATTTAGAGGTCCACTTATAGTTCCGTGGACTATCTCAAAAGCATTATATTACACTGGCGTAGTGTCATTTTTTTCTTTTTTTGTTTCCCGTTAAAACGGTGATTCTCAAAGTGGCGTTTTCAGATTCAATAATTTAAATTATCAACAAACAAACACAAAATGTCTCTAGTCTTTATAGTTAAACGAATGCCATATTTATTTCCAAGATTACGTTCTAATCCAACAAATTATTATTATATATTTTTTTTAAAAATCATCTGAATGTGCGCGTGTGTACTTGTGTGCTAATTGAATTAATGTCACTTGCATCGTTTCATGTGTATTCTGTGTTGAGATGATGCAACTTTTTTAAAATACAGGTCTGATATATTTTAAATACATTACTCTTGTATAATGTAAACTATAGAAGTGCAACATCTAGGCTTCGTCACATTATTCCAAGGATACATACATGTAATATTCTCTATCTCGTAAAGAGCCCTTGGCTGGAAAAACAATTGAGAACCTCTGCCCTAAAATACACACGTTACGCCTTTATTGTAGATAAACAATCCTTCCCCTTCCGGTAACACTGTGCATATTTCACAGGAACTTGACGCAGCTGTGAGAAGTTGGGAGGACCAGGGAGGGCAGAGCGAGAAATGCCCAGAATTCAACGCGATAGAGCAACATCAAAACCATTTCAAAATGGTTTTGGTTTTAACTCCTCAAACGTTTCCAGAATAGCCAAGTATCCTCGCTTAGCACAATCATCTTCATCAGTCTCCCACAAACATTAGCAACCTTACCTTAGGTGTGAACTTTAGATTCAAACTGACGCTGATTTGTTTTTGTATCTATAGCTTTTTGTTTTTTAATACATGAGGGATCAATCCGTCTCTTCTATAATACCCCAGTACCACTGCATGCTGCGTAGAGAGTCACGCTGGCCAGGAGGATGCTGCCTTTAGGGACCGTTAGAAATGTCTCCGAATCAGAGGAAGAAATTCCAATCTTCACAAGTCAATTCTACAGGCCGTGTGTTTATTCTAACATTTAAATCAAGGGTTGAGAGTTGTTCTGATAAAATGATCTACCCATCTAGGTATAATAAAATAGCATTGCATTGCACTTAATATTACAAAGGTATGAACCATGAGTACAAAGTTGGTGATTTGTGATGGCTTTTTCACAATGATGGTGAAGTTCTGCTGATATTAACATTTGGATATCATTCATGTGTCAGAGCTTTATGAGCACCGGACATTGACGCAAATCAGTCTTGCTATTCAATTCCAACACGTTAATGATGTCAACTGAAGTCGTCAGTTGAGAATGTGATCGGAACGTTGTGCTGCTGTGGTTAAACCCAACCAATTGCAAGCAATCCAACAACAACTGGAACCTAAAATGATCATCATACAACAATTTAAAATGTGAAATGCAAAGAAATCCGCCTCAGTGTGACTTGTCAGGTTGGATTTTAGACACTTGAAGTCGCATGCACAATGTGTTTGCTATTGAAGTGTTTTTTTTTTTACAAGACTAAATCTGGACTAAAATAAGACAGCAGTTTGGAGGACATGGGAATTCTCTCCTTAGTGTGCAAACCATAATTTCCACCCCTCTATATTAGACATGTGCTTTCAGGTATGGACTCCTAATGGCATTATAAGAATTAAAGATCTTTATATTAATGATTCGTTTCCCTCTTTTTAATTACTGCGCAATAAATTAAATCTGCCTCAAACCCATTTCTTTTGATTTCTACACATTTGTAACCATATTAGATCTAATACAACTACCTTTCCTTATGCACCACATGGCACCCAGATGGAATCTTAGTTTTCTGTAATATCATACATATATGACTATATGTCTAATCAATTAGATACATCCCTAGATTTTCTGAAATCTACTTGGGAGGATGACTTAACGTAGGAGCAAAGGCTGGGGGCGCAGAAGGGTGTGTGTTCTTTCACTGTGACAAGGTTCATAACCCTTTTAGCACGCAGATTTATTCTATTGAACTGGAAACAGGCACAACCTCCCACCTACACAATGTTGATCAGAGATGTTTTGCAAAACTTTACCTTACAAGGTTCCATTGAGAGAATCCATAAGACTTGTTAACCCTTCATTTATTATGTAAATACAAATCCTCTTAATTATTTGCTA
Source organism: Bovichtus diacanthus (assembly GCA_943590825.1). NCBI lineage: Eukaryota > Metazoa > Chordata > Actinopteri > Perciformes > Bovichtidae > Bovichtus > Bovichtus diacanthus. The sequence goes on along the minus strand of CALSBV010012220.1, from coordinate 7,620,841 downwards.
CAATAACTAGGTTATACTTAATGTGAGATGTAAAGCAGCTTTTTACCTTGGTTTATATTTATACTGTATACTTTCTGTACGTGTCTTGTTTTTGTATGTTAAATCTGTAAATTCTTTTGTAATATTTTATATAATTTGTATACAATGTTTGCCGTTTGTTTGTTGACTAAAATACCAATAAACAGACTGGAAGGAGGCTCGGGTTTTTATGTAGTGGACAAAAAAAACGATGTTTTGTTAATTTTTCCAAAATAGTGATTTTGTGATTTTCTGCATTTCAACATTTTCTGCTGGGTAATAAGAAATTTGTCAAAACCAAAAGTAATTATTTTCCATGGTCAGTGGTGGAACGTAAGTGGGCTAAATTTACACAAGTGCTGCACTTAAGTAACATTTTTTAGATACTTGTACTCTACTTGAGTATTTCCATTTAATGCTTCTTTATACTTCTATTCCATTACACTTCAGAGGCATTTTTTCTTTACTTACTTCATTTATTTTATAGCTACTAGTTACTTTGCAGTAGGCTTTATAAAGTCTTTAAAATTAGCCCCAGCTTTACCAGCTGCAACATTGTGATGAACACATTAATGCATCAATAATTAAAATCCAACAATATAATAAAATATATATTATTCTGAAATGGGCTATTATGCATGAGTGCTTTTACTTTTGGTACTCTAAGTATATGTTAAGGCTGATACTTTTGTAGTTTGAGTTTGAATGCAAGACTTTACTAGTAACAAGTATTTTTAAACTATATTGCTATTTTTACTTAACCAACATATCTGAATACTTCTTTAACCTCTGCCCATGGGTAATATACACAACCCTACCTAAACAATAAAAACAAAAACATATGTGTGTTCTCGACCTTACTCTACGGTACTCCCTAAAACCCAAACTCAACGAGCTCCATGTGAATGCAGCACCGCAGCTGGAAAATCAGAGCTTTGAATTTGCACTTGAATGCATCTGTTTTTTAAGAGGGACGGAAGAAGTTTTCTGTCTTACAGGAAGAACATTTCATTTGCAGGGTTGTTTTTCATCTGTAGAAGGAGTAACCTGCCACACCATTCAACGCCACTCCTGGAAAATACCTATAAGGTATCTTTGCTGCAGCCGAAGTTGTATAATTGCAGCCATGACACTTTAATAGACACAATAAACTTAGCGGGAGCAGGTCGGTAACGTTAGGTGCTGTAGGTAAGTTCAAGTTCATTATTCCGTTTTACAATGAATTATTATGAGCTAACGTTATTAGACATTAATTAGCGCTGTTTTTTTTCTGTTCCATGTAAACATCCGGTCTGTGTTAAATTACTGAGAAGCTTTTAAGTGAAGTTAACGTCAAAAGTGATGCTGAAGTCTATGCGTTGATCAGTCGCGCGCATAAGCTCGGTGAATAACGCAACATTACTCCCAGCTTCCAAACCAAGTGGTTTCTTCAGCTGAAACATATAGTAAATAATAATATTATCTATAAAATGATACTAGATATTGTAAGAACCCGGCTCCAGCTCAACAAAGGAGCCTGCTGGTGCTGTGGGAAGATAGTCACGAGTTGTTTTCATTCTCGGTTTTTATAAATCGGCACACTTGTTTCAACACTTTTTAACCTTCACATTCCTATAAGCAAACCAGCCAGAGCTGCTTGGAAGTGGTGATGGTGACTAAAATGGCGGTAAATGATTATTCACGGTGGGAGACCATCAAATAAGGCAAACAACTAACCACTATCTATTATGTATACACATTACAAGTATTTGTGTCAAGAGCTGAGGTTACGTTTGGCAAGATTCAAGCGCTATTGGCCACTGCAGCTTCTGGGTTTAGAGGGTGCAAGTGAGAAGATCTGAATCAAGAGGTTATATAAATACACAACCATATTACAAAAATAAAATCAATGAACTGTAAACTGTCACTGACTGTAAATGGGGGATAAAAAAAAGAGAATACAATAAAGGTATATGTGAAGTGAAAATATAATTGTTTTCAGTGACAATACACAGGTGCCTCTTGAAGGATAATGCTTTAGATGAATGGTTAATAAGGAAATGTTGTTTACCGCTGAACTAAAGTGGAAGAGATTGCCCATTATGGAATTGATAACATTACATCTTAACTGTATAAGATTTAAGATGCATTTATAGACATGTGTCTCTTTTACTTCAAGGTTATTAAGGTGTTCATTTCCACAAAGTTTGTGAACATCCTACGAATTAAAATGAATGCCTTGTTCATTTACGATAAATTTGGTTAGAGTGGCATTAAGAAGTACAACAAGCAAATTGGGGAAGTCACCAGCCACCTGGTAATGCTTGTCTGTGGTTATCTATTGTACCGTACCAACCTTTTTCTGTTCACCCGAATGCCTTGCTTTGCATTCAAATTAAATTTGCCTGTCGACAAGGCGACACGATCTTCAGACAAGTGAGGAGGGAGGAACATGTCAATGTTCTACACAGAACAAATCTAAATGTAAACCGTTTCTTGATCATTTATTTTTTTGTGTCCTCAGGTGTTATTTATGTGCTGCAGGTAACAGAAGAGCGGTGAGATGGCCATCGCCCATGTGGCTACAGAGTACGTGTTCAGCGATTTTCTGCTGAAGGACCCCAGCCAGGCTCGATACCGCAACGTCCGAACTGAGCTGGCTGTGGACAAGATGGTGACCTGTGTGGCAGTGGGCCTGCCCCTCCTGCTCATCTCTCTGGCCTTCGCTCAAGAAGTTTCAGTTGGTGAGTGGGGAGCCAGGGCTGGAGTCAAGACCACAAAGTCTGTTCCCAGACCAGATCTGGTCAAGTCCCGGTCTAGACTAGAGGAATATTCCAGGAAGGAGGCAACAAAAACCTGGTTTACTAGTTTACGCCGGGCCAGATGTACATGCTCCAGATTAAACCACACACCAGATTAAATGTCCAGCACAGATCACACCGATTCACAATGAAGACGATGGATTGGGAATTAGAGAGAGAGCTGCAATGTTAATGGCTACAGAGCAGCACACACACACACACACACACACACACACACACACACACACACACACAAGAAATATTATGAACACTAAGAAATACTGAATGAGTGTGTCGTTTTTCTGTCTCTGTGTTTTTGCTCAGGTACTCAGATCAGCTGTTTTGCTCCTTCTAACTTCTCCTGGAGGCAGGCTGCTTATGTGGACTCGTACTGCTGGGCGTCTGTACATACACACACTCTACCTCTGTGGCTGCACAAGGTACACACACACACACACACACACACACACACACACACACACATACAGTTACAGTTGCTGAAACTATTCAAATGGTAAGTCTTAGACATTTTTTTAGATGATTAAAACATGTCCACACACAGAACATGCTTTGAAACGCACCTTCTACCAGAGGCAGGTTTGGGCTGCTGGAAAAGGCCGACTATTAAAATATGAGTCATCGTGTCAGGCAGTAATAATATAGATACATTTTAAATGACATCATCAGTCTGTCAAATCATTCAAATGAAAGTTGTTCCCTGTATAATGTGACCTTTCCATGTATGGTGTATTTAATTAAAGGCAGTACAGTGGGTATCATTTGAATTTTTTATGATTTTTAGGGCGCGGTTGAGATGTTTTAAGCTAAGGCGAAGCATTGAGTGCAATAATGGGCGTGTTGTTTTTTTGTTTTTTTTTTTCATTCCTAAATTGATCTTACTGTACTGGCACTAGCAGCACTGGTACTAGAATAGCACAGCTAATAGTACAAATAAATGTTCTGTAGGGACACAGCTTGATCTTCTGTCCAGCTACTGTGCAGAGTGTTAAACTTTGTCCTTTCACTTGTGTTACTGAAACCATTTCACTTCCTTTCAAATCATTGTATCACCCTCAGAAGTTGTTTTCTTAGAAATACATGAACGTTCAGTGCAGTTACAGGAACCTTATGAAAAATACGATGATTTATTCCTCTATTAACCTCCGAAACTTAAATATCTCTCACACACACACACACACAGACACATACAGACACACACACACACACACACACACACACACACACACACACAGTCTACATTGTTACATCTACATTGCAGTTACACTGCGGCTGCAGAACCACTCCTGCATCTTGAACAATATGATCACCGCAGGAATTTCTGTCAACTCTTGTGACATTGAACCACAGAAACTGAATGGACCTGACATTCCAGGAGATGGAAATATACCGCAATTAATCCCTGTTTGTTTTTCACATGCCGGCTAGTCTTGTATAATTAAATAACAAGACCATGATTTCAATATTGTAGCAGATGAAATGGGATCTAACCAAGCCCTTCAGCTCAGGTCTAATGTGCAACAACTGGGCTCGTTTTCTTCTGAGTGTGGCAGTGAAAGAGGACTCAAGTTGATTCCCAGATCAAAAGATTTAAACATCATGGCCATTCCTGCACAGTTCTCCAGCCATGTATTCTGTATATATATGTAGCTATATGCACCTGAGACTTTATACCTGGCTCTAACAAAAACAAACTGCTGTAATACTTGCATAAAAACTAACCCTATCTAATATACTGAAACTAAACTAACAGATCATAACCTTGCAGCTCACCAAACAAATCCTTCTACATAACATGTTAATAAAATTTACCTTCATACCATTACGCAAATTAAATAGTTGTCCGTTTTCTTTCAAGTTCATCATGCGGCATGTTGGCATCACGTTTTGGGCTTATTTGTAAAATCCTCACTGCAGAAATGAAAATTGTGTGCATGTCAGCTAAAGATGGAACAGTGACTCCTGCACGTGTCTGTTGTGTTTGCATCTTTCACGTCAACCATTGCATGAGTAGGAATGTCATTTCCAAAATTGCGATTGGTTACTTACTCTCCCGTCTCTTCTCTCCAGTTCTTTCCTTACATTCTGTTGCTGGTGGCGGTGCTGATGTACATCCCGGCGTTGTTCTGGAGGTTTTCCGCGGTACCCCTCCTGCAGTCGGACCTCAGCTTCATCATGGAGGAGTTGGACCGGTGTTACAACCGCGCTGTCACTCTGGCTAAACGCATGGCCACCTCAGGACTGCTCACCCCAGACAGGTGCAGGAGGACGCCTGAAATCAACTCAAATTTGAAGAGGAAAATAGTTTGTGGTTAGGCTATGGCTGGGTTCAGATTTAGCAGAAGAAAACTGGAAACAAAACTGGGTCTTGTTGCTGTCGTTTCCCAAAACCAATTTATGACCAGCAGTTGTCTCTAATTCTCTGGATCCGACCCAACCTGTTGACAGAAGCGTGCACTTGTACCTTTCAAAATTCCCGCCTATTTTATACACAGTGTGAATAGCTTTTATTGATTACTGGAATCTTACGAGAGGACACTGGGACGGTCTTTGACGTTCTGGTGAACTGCTCCAAACGATTCCAGGTTTATGTAGAGAGATTATTTAACCGGCGCCTTTCCTTACTTTCAAAAATCCTCCAAACCCCAGTTTTCTTAGTGATTCATAAAGGCTGTTTAACAGCTTTGAATTGTTTTCCCTGACTAAATAAGGACTGATATTTTGCATATGGCCTTGTATGTGTTTACTGGACCTAAAAATATTTAAATATGCAGAGGAGAAGCAGAAGCTCAGAGTTGAAATGTGGATATAAAATCTAACTAATAAAGCCTTCACACATTTGAAGTAATCCTGGCGTTCTGCCTCTAATAACACTGATCAGCTGAGAGCTAGGAGGGTACTATGACAACATTTGATATTTTATTTATGTCACATGCAACATTTTGGGCAAAAAAAACCCCATTTGATCTAACTTTAATTAAAAACTTTGAAAAGAATTCATCTCGCTGCTACATGTTAGCATTCAAAATGAAGTGGGAACTAGAGTTAAAATTCAAGGTGTTAAATGTGTTAATGATTTGCAGGACTTCTGAGTACGATATATTAACTTTTGCTTCATTTTAAAGAGGCTATATGTTGAATTTTTTTGTAACCGACAGAAGAGCATTTTACTATTATATTTCTCAAGTTAATGGAGGAAAGCACTGCAACATTCTTTACTGATCTTTCTCTCTTTGCTCCTGTGTGCACTTACTGCAGCGACCCCACCGAGGGCTGTTTCAACTACCCGCTGGTGGAGAAGTTTCTGATGACCAAGCGGTGCTCGCGGTCGATGCTGTTTTACTACCTGCTGTGTCGCGGCCTGACTCTTATTACCCTGCTGTGTGCCTGCGTCTACCTGGGCTACTACCTCCGCCTGGCCTCCGTCACGGACGAGTTTGGCTGTGGGCTGCGTGTCGGCCTACTCGCCTCCGACCCGACCGTCCCCGATGAGGTGCAGTGTAAGCTCATCGCTGTGGGAGTCTTCTCTTTGCTGAGGTATTTGTCTGTGCAGTAGGCTGTTTGGTTGTGTCAGAATTTGAGGTCCTTTTAAAAAAAAAAAAATTTTTTTTTAAATAAATAATCATTTCTAATCGATATGATTTATTCATATTTGTTATTTTCTTTATGGATTAATCTGCCGATTATTTTCTTGATCATTCATTTGCTCGGAGAAGTGAAAAATGCTTCTGAAAGTCACGCTGTCCTCAGTCCTGACAATTGTGCTACTATAAAGATTTGCGGGTTCGGGTGGTTGATTAATGCATTTCTTCATTTAGGCGACCAGGTCGAGAACACGGTGCACTGAGGCAGATTGAATTCATCTAGAGATTAAGTGCAGTCTGTTTGCTTTACTCTGTTTCCAGCCTTGTCAACTTGGTCCTGTTCATTGCGCTCATTCCTGTGGTGATCTATGCCAGTCTCCGTCCCCTCTTCTGCCACGGACACGCCCGCTTCCTGGAAACCTACCAATCACTGCCCACCGTGAGCGTCCTGCCCGCCCCTGGGAGCCATTGGGACGATCTCTCTTTGTATCTGCTCTTCCTGGAAGAGAACATCAGCGAACTGAAGTCCTACAAATACATCAAGGTTTGCTAGCATGTGTTGTGTGTTTGTGTGCCAGTTTCCAGGGCTTCCGATTTACCGTGTAGTGCGCCATAATTACTTTCCGCCATTTTATTTGAGTGACTGAACTCTGAGATGTATTCCATGTGGGCCATGTAGTGCGGTCAAAAATTCCCACAGTGAAATAAACAAAGTAGTTTCCATGACATGCTCTGCCAACAATCCTACAAGCATTGTGTCACATCTGTAAAGATGTGAAACTAACAGTTGTGCGTCTCTACAGCTGTCAGTGATAAGACAACATGATGATTTATTAGTATCAGAAATCTCCGTTTATATCTCACTATACAGTAAACCAGTGTTAAAATCTAGTTAGAAAGCTAGCAGAGGTCTAAATAGTTGGCTAAAAGTAATGCAAATCTTTGAAACGGTGAGCTAAAAGTAATGGATGAAAAGTTGGATTAGATAGCTAAATGTTTAAAATGACTAAGCAATGGATAAACTGTTGAAACGGTACCAAAAGTCATTTGAATCGCTAACGTTAAATGCATTAGATAAATGGTTAAAAAGTAAGACGCACCGTTCAAATTGTTAAATGTCTGGAAGAGACGGCTAATGAAAGATTGAAATGTTTAGCCACACCAAGTGGAAGTAGCACAAATGCAATTGACCAAACAGGCAGAACAGACATAACATTAGTTCAACTGCATGAAAACATTATTGCTTTATGTAATTACAGTAGGTAGCGAGTTTTAAATGAATCCAAATGAACACGTTTGGAACCCGTGTTCATCTGACGGGGCTGTGGGTGTACTTCAGACAACTAAGGTTGGGAAAATCACTGAAGAAAACTACTGAGTGTCTTACGTACAATTATTAGTTTTAACAACTAAAACATGAATATATGCTTATATAGAAGTATTTGCAGCCCTCCCTGTTCTTTTTTGTCTTTCTTTTTTTTTTATGTCCAATTCCGTATGTTTTCTGACTGTAGGTGTTGGAGTTGTTGAGGAGACGAGGCGAATGCGCCGGAGAAGACTTTGATGCCATGGGTCTGCTGCAGACTCTGTGCCTGGTGAAGATGGACAGTGTGGATGGGAGTAAACATATCGGTGTTGCCAGGAAACTGGATCGAGTAAAGACGAAGACGGCGGACTCTGGCGGCAGCACCACAGCAGCCAAGAACAGCTGCTACCGTCCAAACTCGGCCACAGAGAACGACAGCAAGATGGAAACCGAGATGAAAGGTGAGTACAGGTGGAATTCTTTTTTTTTTTTTTTTTTTTAAAGAGAAAGAAAATCACATTTTAAATGGAGAATATCATTACTTCTGTTCAGCAGAGTTCTGTCATCAGTGCAGAGTGATGGTCTAAAATTCAGTTTCAGACTGGGTGGGACTGTGGATAATGTACTGTGCACTGATCGTGTGTCTCAGTGTCATTCTTATAATAATAATAATAATAATAATAATAATAATAATAATAATAATAATACAGTTTTACTTTCAGTGTTTCACTTTGAGGTTTCTGACCCAGTGGGCATCAGCTTTGATTTGGATTTTTGGAGGGGGAAAAAAGGGCATTATCAGATATCCTAAACAATCTTTTTGTTATGCTCTTGTGTTTGTATGTTTTGGGAGAGTCACAAGCTTATTCGCTTTCTTACAGACGTCGGACAAAAAGGTCGATATCACTCTTGCGTTGTGTAAAAACAACAATTTGCCAGTTTTATGTTTGGTAAAGCAAAAAAAAAAATGTAATTGTTATTTCTAAACGAGATACAGACATGCTAGTAGACGGATTTTGTCGACATTGTACAGAGCCAGGCTAGCCGTTTCCATCCGTTCCCAGTCTTCATGCTAAGCTAAGCGACGTTTGCTCCAGCTCCATGTTTAACCTTAAGATGGAGGCTAATGCTGTACAAAGCCCTGTGGGAAAAGCCCAAGATTCCTGGCCACATAATTACATTTGAGTCAATTTTTAATACACCTGTACACAAAAAGCCCAAATAATAATTCAATAACATGCTAAATAGTTTTTATTTTCAGTGCTCACTCCCTTGCTACCTGGAAACAGCGACGTAACGGGAAGCAAAAGCAGTGAGGGGGAGAGTCTCCGGCAGCGAGCGGTGTGATGGGCTGCTGGACTAAGAGGTGTTATTAAGGGGAGATAACCTCACCGCTGTCCCATGGCACAGCCACGACTCATGATGTGATGGGAGAGTGAAGCACCCTCATCCTCATCATCCTCATCCAAGTTTCATCTCATCTCGTAGCTGTTCAAACTCAAATGTTTAGTCTCTTCCTTTTTATGTGCCTTTTTATTTTTTATTGCTGTGGTTTAAGAAGCAGATTTTTTTTTTGGTTCTGTTTTACACTGCGCAGAATAAAACAAATAATAATAAAGAAAAGGGGGAGGAAGTGAGCACGGTGTGATCATGTTGGTACAGATTTCAGGAATCATTGACTTTGTCATACAAATCTATTTTTATGTTAATGGTTAAAGGCCTGCTTGACAGTTTGTTTTGAAGAATGTTCTTCTTTAGATATGTAAGAAAAAAAAAAAAAAAAATGCGATGCATATTTTCATGTCTATACAGCTATCGGTAGTGTGGGGGTTTCTTTGTGAGCTTCTTTTCCTATTCCCTGTTCCTTTACGTGTTTATTACATGTCTGATATATTCTCTTGACTATTTTAGGTAAACGCAGTACAGTGAGTATGCAGTACATGTTGTTGCAGTACAAGCCTGCTGCCTAAACCAGCAGGATATTTAGAGTAGGGCTTCTAAATTGTGAGTTTAATTATTTTGCATTTTAAAACTGACACCATATGACAATTTCAACTTTAAATTCAAAGTAAAGAGTATGAAATTGTCAAGATTGCAGTTGTGTGGTTGTCTTCAAACAGAGGTGATGTATTTGCACAGTTTATTGTGGGTGAATGTACTTTTTTACGAGATTGACGATCACAGTTCAAGACAATGTCAAGGTACTAAAGGGGAACACCACCCGAGGACGAAGTCTAGAAAGTGATACGACGGGGCAGCTACAACATAAACCTGCGCTCAAATATGTCACCGCGCGGTTTTAGGTGTTTCGCTTTCTGGTCTATTTCTGTATTGCATGTGAGTTCTCAGTTTTTGCAGTCGCTGATTGGATTATTCATACAAATTGTTTTACATGTCAAACTACAAACTACAGCAAACAGCAGTACGAAAGAAAGAAGCTTTTATTTAGGTGACATTTATCCATTTTTCAAGAAAAATGCTACAAAGTGTTCATTGCTTAATGTTTAAAAAAATTATTTCTCATTAATTAATAAAAGGAAACGTCAGAGGTAATAACTCAAGTAATATCTAGTTTGAGGGGCTTTAGGTTGAATAATTTTGTCAGTTTATTTTTTCCAGATGTTTTTTATGTCTCAACCTGAAAGTAAACTTGCAAAGCTTGTTTGGGAATCTCAGGGATAACATCCACTACATCACATGTGATTGTCAGTGTTTACATCATACTTGTTTTTTGTATTTTGAGCCTCTTCCACTGCTTGTGTGTATATGCACTGCACGAAGTGGAACATTTTTAACATTGTTGTGAAATTGCTGTGGTAATATCTTCTGCTGTATGTTTTATATGACAGCTACATGTAACTGGAGTCCCATTTCTGTGCATTTGGGCACTTTATTAATGTAAAGTCTTGGAAAGAGACTTTCTTTTTTTTTTTTTTTTGTTATTTGAGAAAACCTTTTCAGTGTTCAATTTCTGATGTGACATTTTGATGGTTTTGGTAATGTTTGAGATATGATGGCTGTTGTTCATTATGACACTTGTAGGATTGTCTGCAGTCTTAGAAATAAATATAGTAGATATAACTGTTGAGTTAGACGACGTGTGATTACTGTATGTGGGGTCGGGGTCGATAGTTTCACTGTGGGGACCTAATGCAGCAGCAAGAGGAAGCGGATATGATAATAAACTTAATAAACTTTTGCTTATTTACTTTCAGTAAAAGTACAAAAGTATTATCAGAAAAATGTACTTTAAAAAATCATGTTAGGAAGAGTAGCCCTTGTCATTGTTATTATATACTTTATCATAGTGTTTGATTATTATTGCTGATACATTGTCATTTTAATGTCACAGCTGGTCAAGGTGGAGCTAATTTGAACTCTTCTATATTATGTGGTAGTTTAATCTGCAAAACTGCATTATATTTTTATAACCCGATTTATGTAAAATCTTAAAAGTAACTTGTAACTTAAGCTGTCAGACACATTTAAGGGAGTAAAAAAGTACAATATTTGCCTCTGAAATGTGATGGAGTAGAAATATAAAGTAGCACAAAATGCAATTTTAAACTACTAAAAATAAAAAGGTATACATGTATACAGGTATATACATTATTATTACCTTCTACACGCCTGTTAAGAACTGCAGCAAACTTCTGCTCTGTCTTGTCAGTAGATGGGGCCATTGGACCACCTAACTGCAGCTAGTACACAAATCAATACAAAAAACACAAATACTACACGTTTCAGTGGCAAAGCTTAAAAACTAAGTTTCAATGTGCTTATATTAAAGCATATATTGCTTATTAGGGCTGCGCCAAACGATTATTTTTCCATTGGTCGATTAATCTAACTCATTTATCAATTATTCTAAAGATTATTATTCAAAAGATTATTACTTAATTAATAAAACAATTAATTTATCCAAAATACATTTTTTCAACTTTATTTTCTAATAAAAATAGAAATGTTAAATAATACGAATACAGTAATGCTGTAAGACAGTAAAACATATTACCATATTGTAGTACAATAGAGTGCAGTATAGTATAGTATGGGATATAAGATATAGAATAAGGTGCAATTTAATTATATAATAATACAGTACACGTACTTTATTATTATTGTTACATTTCCCCTTATATAATATCATGGATTTCATACTGTACTGTGTGAATTACAATAATAAAATAGAATTTATAGACCAGTGCTGGTGTGTATCAGTTATTTGTATTATGTATAGTCGTTTCATTGTGTCCGAATGAATGACTAAATACAACTTTTGCGTGAAATATGTTCTCGGCTAATGTTTCAGGTGTATCTTTAATAATTAATTATAGGGAAGACTGAACGCAGTCCGTCTGAATGAACATAAACTAAATATGTTTTAGGGTAGAAAATAATAACACCATCACGGGATCTTCTCTATTAGTGAAGGAAGCACAAGCGAGAAGACATTTATTCATACTTTGATTGGAATTTTTAACAGCTTCCCAGCAGTCATTGTGAAATATATTGGTGCACTGTTTTTACAGCTACTGGAGATGACATAATTATACCTATTTCAGAACTACAAGTATCTGGATAATAATTTCTATTAGACATAATATCAGGGGAGAGCGCGAACGCAGTCCCCCACTACCACAAATTATGCAGTCGAGATTTCCACATTTGGGAAATTCGCAGAGGTCAGCTCAGCCGGAGTGCAATGGCCGAGCCTCGCCCTGGGTGAACCACCTTCTTGATCATGGTGTCTCCCCTGCCAGGTAAGTATGAGTTATACACATCACACACAGGGAAGTGTTTCACAGACATGCCACGTTCACTGGAGGTTCAGAAAACATATGTTACCAAAACCAGAAGCTATAAGAGGCGAGACTCTACAGGACTGTAAATGTAGAAGAAACACGTTGGTACTGAGGCCGACAAAGATCTTTTACATTTTACTCGAGAAAGAGTTGTAATAGTTCCCATCATGCAATGCTGTATTTCAAAACGAAAAGCCAAAACTAAAATCACAAGTTGTATCTATTTGACTGCAACAACTGACTTTCAGCACAACAGAAAGTTCAAATAAAGAACAGCTAAATCATACTGTAATCAAAAGTTGTTTGATCCACATTTAAAATTCAGAAGAAAGAATAAAAACATACTTTTGTTTTCTCACATTACAACCACTTCCTGTTTCTTTGTTTAACGGCTGGTGGGGAACTGATATACTGCCACCTGCTGGTCTGGAGTTTGTTTTGCAAACATAAACCCAAAACAGTTCAACAGAATCACAATGATCACGCAGCTGAATCGAGACTCTCTATAAAGGTTTCAACACAAACTGAACATGATAACCTTCATGAAGGAAAGGTTTATTGCAGGACTGTTATGGACTTAATACATTGATTGTATATACACTGTATGCTTCTGTGTATTGCTACCAGCAAGAAAAAGATTATTTGAAATGATTTTAGAGCATAACTATAGCAATGAAACCTAACAACAGATTAAATATATCCATCAGTGTGAGGCTTTAAGAAAAAATGACTGTTTTGAAAGTCTTCTCACATGTGGAAAAGGCATTGAACGTTTAATAATCTCCTCATCTCTCCAATTTGATTTAACGTTTACTTGTGAATTGAATGTTAATATTTACGGGACTTTTAATCTCTAATCAGAATTTAAAGATACAACATGTTTGTAACAATAATAACGTGATATTTCTTGTGCAGATATAATTTATGTTATTCTCATTAAGTAGCTACATGTTTTTGTTAAACACATAAAGAGGGTGCACCGTTCCTGGAGGTACTGCAATACCAGGTCGATGCGTGGAGTGGACGGAGCAAGCCCCTATTCCATCTCCATATTCCAAAAATCAATTTAATATATGGTCCCCGGGTAGGGGACGTATCAGATATTAAACTGATAAGAACAGATACTACACTTGATCTTAGCCAAAAGGCCGAGAAGCGATACCGTGATACTGTCGGAGATGAGGACCAGATCCTCTGCACAGTCAACCTCACTCACGGGTTGGAACCTGAAGTACAACTATATGGGTCCTCATATAAAACAGGAACAATGTACATTTGAGAAATGTGTAATGATGTACCACTCGTGCTGCTTTTTTTTAAGGATATTCATAATTAACTTGTGTTCGCGAATGCGCCTGTCTTCCTGCACACGTGGTACGCGGCAGACCAATAGGAAGTAGAAACAACTAATACTGCTGATATACTTTTAGTCATGTATTACTATATATTATGTTTATATAAACATTTCAGTTTAACTTCAATGGCGTGTAACAACCTTGTGAGGTGGAGGAAAACAATGTGTTAACGCTTCAGAAGTTTCCAGTGGAGCAGAATCAACTGCAGGCCGCCTCACAGACAGTGACGGACCCGGAAGCATTCATTCATTCATTCATTCATTCATTCATTCACGATGCCGCTGAATCACTGCAGAACAGAAGAAATCCACTCTGAGCGAGGTCATCGTGTTAATGGAGAGCAGTGATTGTTTGGTCTACACAACACCCACAGGAGGTTTTAAAGTAAACGTGGAGTGGTTGAGATGTGTTGTGCACACACAAACTCGACTTAAAGCGATTCAGTCAAAATGGCGAACAACGTCAGCGGCGTCCCCACAGCGTCGTGCGCCGCTGCAAGTTAAACAATTTAATTAAACGCAACAAGCTGGTTTTCTTTGTCAACAGTTTTAGACAGTAGAGGACGATGTTAGTTAAATATGCTGAATATACTCGTGTCATGTTCCTGTGACTGACATGGAGGTGACGGGACGTTAACCCGCTGTCAGGCTGGCAGGCCGCCTTTGTCGTGTTCTTTTATTTAGAAACAGAGACGCATAGAAATCAATTTCACAAAACTTCTCTTCATATTAACTGTATTTATTCGATGATGATATTGCATTACAAAAGTACTCAGCTGAGGACCCATGCCACTGTCCACAGACCACATTAAAGTAGTTACTCTGTCTCACAGATCTCTAGTTTACAACATATTTTATACCCGCCGCCTTTCAGGTATAGTCTTCTCCCATTGGTTGGCTGGGGCCAGGTCCTATTGGCCCCTTGTTGGCACTTAGGCGTGGCCACGCCTCTCAGCGCTTCTCTGCTCCAATCAGATCTTCTGTCACCCTTTCAGGAAGTGGCGTACTCTTCCGCTTCACAGTTTACAAATATTGCTTCTTATTTCGCAGTAGGTTGGCCACTATACTCTGCGTAGTCACTTAATTCAGTAACATTTTTCATATCACATTTAATACTTCTAAATAAGGACACAATAAGCCACATTGTAACAGCTTATATATTGATTATTCTCACACCTTCCACCCACTATGTGATGAACACTTTTTTGACACGACTCAGTTTTAACCATGCAAAGACTACATGTATCATATAACCAAATGAAAATGAATGTTATCATGTTAGCTAGGAGCCAGAGTCAGCATCAACTTAGCTCATCAAAGCACACGTGCTGCAGTGAAACACCCAACAACAAGTTGGCTTCTCTATAATTGTTATCCGAATAGAGACATCGTTATTTTTCAATAAGTAATGTTAAGCTATGTAGTCAAAATCACTTTACTAAAAGATGTCTTCGACGGGCGAAGTATTCCTGTGACAATCAGCAGCGATTGATAACGTGCGCATGTGTGACAGTGTGCACAGTGACATAAACTTGAACCTGACCTTTCCATAATTTAGCGTTAGCTATGTGGCATCTTACTTATCATACTTTTTGGCTCACTACATTTATTTGATAACTTTAGTTACTAGTTACTTTATATATTCAGATTATTAATACAACATATACATCAACTTAGAAATTATGATATGTTATTATAGGTTAAGATAGCTACCCTGCAATATTTAATTATTATTTTACTATCAACAGGTCCTAGGTTCTTCATAAATGTAGTCAGAGGGCTAAATTGTACAATTGTATATGAAAATGTCTATTTTTGTCACCCTGTCTGGAAACACCATGGCCCCTTTGACGTTGTAAAATGATTAAAAATCATTTGTTTACTGATCCCAGGCACTACAGGTGAATAGGGTAAAACTATTTAGTTAATTGCTATCACCATGAAACATCACCAGTTGATTACTTACATTAAGACAATAATGTTTGTATAACAAGTTTTCTGAAATGTTATGTTTAATATGAGGGTGAGGTATTACATATGTGCTAATTTGCATATGTTTCCGGAACATAAATCTAGATAAAGCCAGGTTCAAAATTATTTTTTCATTTTGTTAACATTAGAGTCAAAGAGGGAATTTCGAATTTCTCTTTGTCAGAGGACAAACTCTTTATCAGGAAATACTGTCAACAGATATTTTAAGCTATTGTTCTACACTTGTATGATTTCACCTATTTGAAGCTTATGTACTACCATCATGATTGTTTGCACTTATTGTAAGTCGCTTTGGACAAAAGCGTCTGCTAAATTAACTGTAATGTAACAGTCATTAAAAAAAATCCATTTTCACCATGTTTTTAGGAATAAAATGTTCTATAAATCAGGCTATGAATGATATATGAAAAAAACAAACAATATAGATAGGAAAGAAACGGGAAAGTTTACTGTAAGTAAGTCCTACTGAAATGGTTATTTCTGGCTCAGAGTCTGAGCAAAAATCTCATTTGGAGAACACGGCCTTTAAAGATATGTATTACGAAATTCAATACATTTTGATAGACACTACAGGTGAATAGGGTAAAACATTTAACTAACTAACTAATAGATATCACCACAGAACTTCCCCTGTTGATTACTTACATTAAGAAAATTATTTTTCGAGAAATTTTATGTTTAAATATTTAAGCTAAATGCGGCAATATCTAATGCTAACTTTTGGTGAATTTAGGAGGAATCTAAAGACATAGATAGACTAAATGTTGTAAAATAAACAGCTACATTAGTATTTTGGAAGTTTTTGTCTGTAGAGTCTCACCTTAAAAAAATAATCAGAAATGAACATGTCATAAGAATCAAGCAGCTTATTCATGCCTCCGGAACTGAAAATGTCAGTTTACTGTAATTGTGCTCAGTGTGTGTTCGTGTTCCCTGGTGCATATGTGTGAATACACACTTCCTGTTTGACATGTTTCACCAGGTGTGTCACTCACAGCATGAATACAGGGTGATTCAACCTATCCTGGTTTCATTTTGCGATAGAGTATCTGCGTATACAGGTGAGGTTTTAGTAGGGTGGGGTGGTGGTGGTGGTAGTAGCCTGAGTAAATTGAGAAGGATATATTGTGTATTGGAGTGTAGGTTTAAGTGTGTGTGTATGGGTGTGTGTGTGTGTGTGTGTGTGTGTGTGTGTGTGTGTGTGTGTGAGAGATCCCAGAACGCTGAGTACATGTTTGCTCAGTAATCTCTGGCTGAACCTGTCTGATAGGTGTGGGCTGGCTGGCGCTGACTTGCAAAGGTATGAAGAGAAATCCAGCACAGTCCTGAGAGAGAAGGGGAACTCCAGCACTTCTGCAACAGGAAATCTGAATTTCTGACAAAAATAAGGTGGAAAAGCTACACACACATACACCTGTACAGAGTACAGTGGAAGAGGAAACCCTGGGATCGAGGAAAGGCTGTTTTGGAAGGAGAAACGCAGAGAGGAGAATACTTCAGAATGTGAAATAACCCGGAGGAGATTTTTCGACTGCGGTTCAACCAATGGGTCTGTGATTCTAATGTGGCATTTCAGGCTCTGGGATGTACAAGATGTTGCTGTGTTTCTCAGCATCACATTATATATGTGTCACCGAGGTAAGCTTTCTAACATATGTTTATAAGGGGTGGTGGGAGAAGTACTCATATCCTTAACCGAAGTAGCATTACTACACTGTGAAAGTACTACTAGTAAAAGTCCTGCAGTCTAAACCTGAAATAAGTAAAAATAATGTAAGTATAATGAGGAACATGTACTTTAAGTTGGAGGTGGAGCTCATTTTGAACCATTACCTGATTATTCTTTTTATTATGGATTAATCTACAGATTATTTTCTCCATTAATCGACTAATTGTTTAATTTGTAAAAACAGTGAAAATAGCAGCAAATCTGTGATAAAGGGACAGGTCGCTTTTCCCACACTCTCTATTTCTTAGTCAGCATTGATATTCTCAGGTGGAATTCTTTAGCTGTGCCTCATTAAGAAAACACTCCTGTGAAAACAGTTGATGAGAGGCAGCCATCACGGAGGCCAACACTGTTGGCTACATTGAAATGAGCAATTCTCAGCTGTTTGACAAGCTTTATTCCTCCAGCAAACGGCTTGTAATTTGAGGGAAAAAAAACTAAGAGAACAGCACATTTCTGGCTGTACATGGAATTTAAATGAAATGAGTCACAGTGTTGCAGCAACAGTGACTCAATGCGCCATTAGGAACAAAAACCTGTGAAGTAAAACATTTTCTTTTTATAGAGCTGTATTGTGTCATACACTGAAATGTTTCTGCTGTAATTACTGTCCTACCTATTGGTGGAATATAATTAAACATTTCCTTAAGTACTGTACACGAGTAAAATGTTGAGGTACTTGTACTTTACTTGAGTATTTTATTTTCATGAAACTTTATACTTCTACTCCACTACATCTCAGAGATATTATTGTACTTTACTCCAATATATTTATTTGACAATATGTGTTACTTTGCAGATTCATTTAATTATTACGAAATATAAATCAACTAATAAATAATGATGTGTTATTGTAGATTAAGCTACCCACCAGTATATGAAGTCAGTAAAATGAGCTCCACCTTGAAAAGTTGCAACATTAAAGCGGTGAAAACATTAATGCATCAATAATTACAATCCAATAATATAATATATATTATTCTGAAATGATACATTCTGCATAAGTACTTTTACTTTGGAACTTTAAGTATATTTTGATTTTGTACTTTAACTTTACTTTTTACACTGTAGTAGTATTGCTAGTTTTACTTATCTATGTAGCTATTTATTTATCTGTCTGTCTGTCTGTCTGTCTGTCTGTCTGTCTGTCTGTCTGTCTGTCT
>CALSBV010012220.1:7590124-7602082 GCA_943590825.1 Bovichtus diacanthus | reverse complement strand
TCTGTCTGTCTGTCTGTCTGTCTGTCTGTCTGTCTGTCTGTCTGTCTTCTTTTACAAAATGTATTTCACAGTGAATCTATAATCTATATATTCACATCTCTTCATCCTTTTCACTTTGCAAGCTGGAGCCATCTCCATTCATTCTCCCCAGAGGAGCCTGACCAGGTCAGTGCAGGAGGATGTGTTTTTCACTATGGATTTTTCCTGCAATGGGATCCCCACCATACAATGGACCTTTATGTCAGGAGCGGTGAGCCGCACCATAGGGACTTGGCAGCCGGGGGTGTACACCAACATAACGGTGGATTACAGCAGCAGAGTGCAGACCTTCAACAATGGCTCAATGGGCCTGTCAGACCTGCGTCTGCAGGATGCTGGATACTACGTGGTCACTGTCACAGAAACCGCAGGAAGCAGCAAGGACACTGGCTTTGTCCTGAAAGTGAACGGTGAGTGGGTTTGGGCTTCTGTCTTTCCTAAAGCAAATAGGAAAAATAAGAGTGCTACATTTTGGAAAACCTAACTTGACCACATTTTCTTTTGCAGCCATGGGTTTAAGGACATTAGCAGAGCTTGCTTTCACACTCTAACACCCATGGATGGAATTCTGAACTGGTCTACAGGGCACAGGGCCAAAGTGTCTAATAACTACTTAAGACCCCAAAAAACTACAAAGAGATGCAAAACAACTGCAAGGAGACACAAAGTAACCACAAAGAGACTTCCAACGACTATGGAAGGGGGCAAAATGACCACAAAGATAGACACAAAATGAGCACAGAAGGACACAAAATGACCACATATAGTTATTTTTGTCTGTGGTTGTCTTGCCCATTTTTTGTAGTTGTTTTGTGTTTCTTTGTGGTCATTTTGATTCTCTTCGTGTATTTTTGACTGACATTTTGTAGGTGAAGGCAGAGGGTCCCATGACTCTTTCGGCCCCTGGGCCTGTGCCCGGTACACCCGTTCAGTAATCCATCTGTTAAGGTAGTGAAAGTCTGGAGTGACCATTTGAACGTTATATCACAATGATATTATTTCTCAACATTAAACACAGTAATTGTCTTCCTGCTAATATGTGGCCAAGTACCTTCTGATGTAAACTCTGGCTCCTGTGTCCCTGTCGTCCAGAGGTGCTGTACGAGGATCTTCAGTACCTGTCTGTCTCTGCCTTAGCACTGGCCTGTTTGGCCGGCCTTCTCATGCTGGCCATGTGGCTACTAGACAAGGCCTACAGGAAGATAGTAGCATGGAGACGCAGGAAACAGATGCCAGGTAAAACAACATGACAAAAAAGTCTCTAAAGTACAAGCACCTTTATGAACAATCAGTTTGTATGAAGCACCGGCATGTTTGCACTACATTCTGAAGTGGTATGTTCATTTATTATTCATAGCCTGATTCATTGAACATTTTAATTCTAAAAACATGGTGAAATGGATTTTTTTTAATGGCAGCTGACAGTATTTTCTGATTTATAGAGTACAAAAAGAAATCATAAACTCCTTCTGTAATAACCTTTGACTCTAATATGTCATTAAAATTAATCAAGATATTTTTAACCCGGCTTTATCCAATGTTCACATTTCTGTTCCAAAAAGATGTATTACAAAAAGTCATTATCTTAATTTAAGTGAATAATTGAGGAAGCTTCATGGTGGTACTGAGTTAGTCCAGTTAACTTATTTTACCCTATTCACCTGTAGTGTCTCCTCTAAAGATAAACTTCACTTCACTACTCAGTTATTAGCTTTTTGTAAGTAAAAAGGTAGAAAAGTTTAGTGTACCAAAAAAACCTGAATATTACTTCCTTTTATCACAGATTGTATGTAGATTTGTATATATGAGGTTTGTTTGCCCTTTGAGCTGCATCATTGTGTAAAATGTATGAATATGGCTTGATGGGCGTAAATGTGGGTTGAAGTTATCTATTGTGTCTAAGTATAGGTTTGTTTGAGTACAAAGGTCTATTATAGCTGTTACTTCAGTATGTTGTGTTAAGTTTAAGTCTTTTTTTATGCAGAAAATGATGCAACTGAGCTGCAGCCTCTTTGATGGACGTCTAGCTGAGCTTTGTACCTGGCAGGAGGAAACACCAGAGTTCTCATCAAACACAAGGAATACTTTTTAAAAGTTACGTGTGTACATAAATTATTATTATTATTTTTTAGATCAACAAGTTACTTACAGCAAGGAAGACGGCTCGTCAATTGTGAAAACTGGGTACCAAGATGTTTACATTTGTATTGAATACACATGCATTTACTTCTCACTGCCAATGACACTAGATTGAATGTAAATATATCACTCATGACATTGGAACACAATACAGACTGTATTTATTGTAAAAGCAAATGAATTGTGTGATTTTCTTTTACGTCTTCTTCACAACAATCCAATCCGAAGCTTTGGAAAAAGAACCATACGACTAAATCTTTAGGTCTTCAGAGTGAGAACCCCCCACCACCCAAAGACCGTTACTCATTTTAAAAAGGTGAATTAAACCTCACACATGGTTCTAATTCATGGCTTTATTCTTATTGTGATAATATGACACATCAGCACAAATACATAGACAGACTTAACCTTTTATTTCACATCAAATTGTTTGAGGTACACACACACACGCACACACACACACACACACACACACACACACACACACTACACACCTTACATGATCTAAAACAGAGCAGGCAGCAGACACTACTGGAGGTGAAAAGGAGATTATGGCAGTATTCAAAAAGTCCATGAATTGGGTAAAAAAAGAAGGGATGGACAAGTCACATCTTTGACAAAGGGTCCTGTATGATGGCACCCATGTACCCCTATCCCTTTCAAATGTTGTGACACCACATTTTTTACTCTAGAAAAGGGGAATTCTATGCGTTTGGTTTTCCACTTCACAGCCATTTAACTGTTAATAAACCTTTTTTTTTGTGTGTATGGGAAAAGAGTCTGACAGTGTAGACTGACTGTATCTAAGGACAGGGAGTCAGTGCAGCCATGAGGAGCTCCATCTTGTAGACAAAGTTTCGGCCCTCCATCTTGCTCCAGTGGACTTCTTTGCTCGGCCCTCTGAGGTGGCTCCACTTGGCGTCCTGGATGACATCGCTCTTCGGCAGCTCTTTGGTCTGGCTGCGGGGGAACTGGACCAACACTTTGCACCCGCTCTCTGGGCCGTTACGCACTGAATAGACAAACAGATCCACAGACAATAGATTACTGACTGAAAGCTGCTTGTGTGAATTCATCCATACATGGTGGTCATTTGAGGTTATGAGGATATTCAGTATTACTCTCACAAATTGTCTTAAGAATACTTTTACGATGTCAGATAACATTTATTCATGATGTTGATGCCATGCATTGTGAATTGTTGGGATTCACTTTCTCAGTGATCCCTCAACTTGTATCAACCTGTCTGTCTGGTCTCGAGTGATTTCATAGTTGACACTGGGCGTGGCCTAGTTGCATTCAGCAATAGCAACGAGTTGCTACCATTGTTCAGGAAAAAGGGAAAGTTGAGCCTATTATTCAAACAGGTCATATCTCTGCTGCAATGCATTTGGGTCAATAAGGGCTAATGTAGTTAACAGAAATTACATTATTTTCAATTCTCAAGCATTTCTTCCCCTGTGAGTTAAATGTCAGTGCACACTGTTGAGTCTAAAATGAATTTCCTGTTTGATCCAGAGATACTGACACAAAAACCGGAGAATAGAATAGATTTTCTTCAGATAGAGGAAAGTTTCCCATCTGGATCTTTACAACACTTGTCTCACCTGAGATGGCGTACTCTCCATTGGGAGAGGCAACAGTGACAGCGGAGGCATTTCCAATGCTCTCCACTGGGCCCAGGCCGACGTGGTTACTGAAGCTGAGGACATGCCAGCCCATCACTTTGGCCAGCTGCTGAACAGCATGGACCTGATGCTGCGACATCTGTAAACGTAGCAATACCACACTGTGAAAATACTCCACTCCAAGTAAAAGTCCTGCATTCAAAACCTATTTCAGTTAAAGTTTGTATGCATTATCAGCAAAATAGTAAAATAGTAGTAAGTATGAAAAGTAAAAGTATTCATTGTGCAGTAAAATGTTACCTGTCACTGTTTTATTATTATATATGATGTTTCTGGATTGATTTTACTGCTGCATTAATGTGTCTTTTGCATTTTACTGATATAGATGTAGCAGTAGTTTCATCTACAGCAATGCATCATATTGTATAAGATCATCACATGTTTGTAGCGTCTCCGTCCTGTGAGAACCACGTGTCTCTAAAAAGTCAACTTTTCACGAGTTTCTTAGAAGAACTACCCATATTGTAAAGACACAAAGCTGGTTGAAAATTGGCAAAGTTTACATTTAAGTACAGCACTGGAGTAAATGTACTAAGTTACATTCCACCACTGGTTATAACTAGTACTGGGAAACAATTAACAACGAAATTATTTCTCCCGCACAGTTTTGAGCTCAATATGCAAAGTATGCAGTCATACAGGATGTTTCCAGTAAATACAGCCTGGTTCACAGTGTAGGAAGTTAACTATGAGGGAACTGTGATACCTGTGAGAGGAGGAAGTCCTGAAGTTCCTGTTCCTGGTGAGAGAGTGTGACGACACGTCCATCTCTGTGCACCACCCTGATCTGCTCAACACCGATGTTCAGCTGCAGCTGGATGGACCTAAACACAGAAAACATGTTAAGCCTTATTTAAAAGTGGTCAAACGTGTCAGTCAAGTGGAATGAGACCAACCATTAGCCAGAAAGAGGGATATATATATATATATATATATATATATATATTATTTAGATAACAAAGTTTCAAAGACATTGTCTATTTGGATGAAAATGTGAATTTATAAAAAAGGAAAACTCCTGTTTACAAGGAAAACTCCTTTTCATATCCTTTAGCATGAAATGTCATTGTGTTGCATCTGCAGACTTTATGTATCTAAAGCCTTAATTTTTGTATTGAGGGATGCACTTTACTTTGTTTCAATTACTTGTGTTTAATACGTTGACATGTCTGATTTGACATATTATGTCAGTGCATTTATTTATTTTGAATTCTTATGCAAAACGTTTGATAGGCTTTATGTTCTATGAAAGCCAAAGAATAGAACAACCTACCTCACCCTCATGCACTAAGAGAAGCATACATGTCCCCCAACCCTTTTAA
Organism: Bovichtus diacanthus; assembly: GCA_943590825.1. Taxonomy (NCBI): domain Eukaryota; kingdom Metazoa; phylum Chordata; class Actinopteri; order Perciformes; family Bovichtidae; genus Bovichtus; species Bovichtus diacanthus. The sequence continues at coordinate 7,596,894 of CALSBV010012220.1, read as the reverse complement.
ATGTCTTTAGTAAGCACAATAGTCTACTATATGCCTTTGGTCATTGCGTTTCATCTGCAGACCAAGCAGCTCTCGGCTTTTGATTCTATCGAAGCCTTTTTTTTTGTATTTAGTGTTTAATACATTGACATGTCTGATATAAAAGCCAAAGTATGTCTGTGTTCTTTACTAGAACAAAATAACATTTGAAGAGTAAGAACCGTTCTTTGTTTTTGTTGTGTTAACAATGGTGACTGTGTTAGGTCAGAGCTATGGAATATTTGGCAGCAGCTCATAAATACATTAGCAGGTTCCCCCTGCATTTCCCACATTGCGTCCCCCGTTCTGCTCCGGTTGTTCCTTTATCCTTCCCTCTTCTCCTCCACTTACTTGCAGATCTGCTCGTAGCCCTGCGAGGTGATGAGCACCTTGACGCTGGACTCATACACATCGTTGATATTGGACCAGTGAGCCTGGATCTGCGGGTCTTCTATGCGGCTGGCCAGGCTGTCGATGGTTCGCGCCGTCCTGGTGATCACAAACAATAATTAAATTAAACAAAAATTAAACCTAATACAGGGTTTCACTAAGTATTATATAGTCAACACTGCTTTAACCAATTACTCAAATATTGCTTATGATTTCTTTGCTAATAAATGTATGTTTCTGAGCTCAATCTATGATGAACAAAGACAAAGTTCACCACCTTCTGGCCGAACCTGGCATTGCAGTGAGGGTCATGTTAGGGAGCTTCACATCATGTGGACGGAGCAATGCATGCTTACTACAACTGAGCATTTCATAATAAACCTGACACTTCTGCCTGGTTATACATACAATATCTATGGTGGCAATAAATAGTTGCATAGTTGAATGTTTATTGGCTCCCAACGTTACTGTAGCTTAGAATGTTGTGATACAAAGCCATGACTGACAATAGTTTTTGTGATCAGTCCTCAAATAAAATAGATGGTATGATCACCCCCCCCCCTTTTTTCCCCCACTTTTATCATTATTTAAAAAACATTTTAAATCATTATTTTTTAATATGCATGTATATACTGTATATGCGTGGGTGTTCATTTACTTTCATCAGTTATTTACATTTAATGTTTTCTTTTATCATAGTGGTTTACTATTAATAACATGCTATATTTGTCATTATCACTATTTTACCTGAATGTTAATGTACATTTGCATGCATTTTTTTAAAAATTTTTTCATGCACAAATGGAAAATGTCATGAGTCTTACATATTAAAATTGCACTGTAAATTAAGCATAATCTGTTTTTCAATAAACAAATCTTTACAAAAAGTAGACAGTACAACTAAAGTTACCTGCTACGTAGGAAGATGTGTTTGGCCTGTTTGATGATCTTCTCGAGAAGCCCCTCATTCTGCTGCAAGCTGGAGATTTCCGCTTTGTCATAGGCCAGCGGCCCCGCTAGGCGCATGCGTTTGTGGCCAAAGGGGGCGCTAGCAGGATGCGGCATCACCACAGAACTCAGCTGCTGCTTGTGGAACTGTAACAGAGACGAGCTTGTTCAATGTACTAAGAATTGATCAAATTTAACCTTTATGAATAAAGTGAAAGACTTGTTCTGATGGTAGTTTTCTAGATATATTTGGGGCGGCATTTATCCTGGTTCGAATGTGTTGCAGGATGTCTCCTAGCCCGACATCGTCAAACCAAATTATAAATAAAAAATGAGCTTGAGGATTAGTCTGGTTCCCAAGAAGGATCGTCTCCAAGAAGAGCATCAGTCTCCAAGAAGAGCATCAGTCGCTGCTTTGAGGAGTCCGTTTTTGCCACATTTGTCAAATTTCCCGACCTGGGACAATAAAGACTGGACTCAAGCAAAACTATACTACTATACAATACTACTATATAATTTTTTTTTTTGGATAAGATTCCCTTCATTTTTGTTGTGAACAAGAAATGCACTGGCACATCTTTTTGCATTTCTGTATTTCGACCAACATATAAACTGTTACAACATATTTGCAGTGAGCTAATATTTGTACTGGGCAGCAGAGTGACGTCACAGTGTCTCACCTCTCTCATCATCTGATGCAGGTTGTGTTCCAGTACGTAAAGGTGGTCGTCTGGTTTGGGTTTATCTGGAGACGCCCGATGGTTGTTCTTCTTCTCTCCCGTAGAGTGGCACAGTGAGATGGACAGCTGCAGACCTGTAAAGGAACAAACAAGGAATGAGTATTTTTGTTTCATGCCTCCATACAGAAAAGAAAAATCAAAGCCCAAGTAATTCAAATGCAAATATTGGGAATACTATATGTACCAGGGGAGCATTAGAATTACTTCTGTAAAACAGTTTTTCCTATTAGTTTTGGAATCAACATTCCTCTTTTGTCCACTTTTAAAATATGGTACTAATGTAGAACTATTTGAACGTAGCACAGAACTACAGTGATGCACTTCAATGTCAAATATGCAACAAACATCGTGATAACGTCCAACAAAACATGTCATGAGCGCTCCGACCTGGGAAGGGCTGTGAGATGATCTGATTCTTCACAACAATGTGAGGGATCTGGGATTTAATCTGGACAGCTTCCCTGGACAGCTGGGCGAAGATCTCCTTACACAGCAAAACGTTCTGAGCTGCCTCGAGCTTCACATGCCACTGCTGGGTACCTGGGCAGAGAGAAACCAAAGGAAAAAAGATGACGGCAGGATGATCAGCTGATGAGGAGAATGGGAAGACGATACAAATGACGGGATGTGGAGGAAAAGAGAGCAGGACAATTCCAGAGATGACATACATTTAATCTTGATCTATGATCTAGGTAGTTACTGCAGCAGTCTTAAAAGTTTAACGCCTGTCAGAAGACGTGCAGTGTCAGGTCTCTGTGCACTGAACCATACCGGCCTTGTTTTTTGACGGTCTCCTGAACAGGTTGACGGTTCCCAGATCACCGATATCTGGAGCTTGTTTCTGGATGGACACCTGAAGACATGAACAGTACTCGGCTATTACAACTGCACGTTTCTGAAAACTTCAAAAACTTACAAGTCATTACCGGTCACAGCAGTATGGAATTTTCTTAGTGATAAAATGAAAAGAGCTACAGCAGCACTACACAGGTAATCCATCAAATTATTTCTACATAACCAACTCTAAAATTCACAAGAGCCTTAAGATAATTCATTCAATGTTTTCCTTTCTTTCTTTTCCTCTCAAGCAATTCACACACAAATGCAGTTGTGCAGGTGGGAAATGTGTAATCAATTAACTCTAGCTGCTGATCACCATGTAATGGACAATTCACAAGTATAAAATCAAATCAACACAGACGTGTCTTTGTTACCACTCACAGAGAAAAGCGTGCCATTGTGGTTTCCCTCTCACCTTGATATAAGCAGATCCCTCCAAATCACTGGGGATCTGGACATCAAGGGGGCAGTAGTCCTCTGGGGTCTTTTTATCCAGATCAATGTCTGTGTTCTTGATCACCTCAAACGTGCCATGGTGGGGAAAAAGGGAACCTGCATGGGTAAATATTCAAAACATGTTATTTTTGGATTAGATTCAAGTTAAAACTGTCCTTGAGGTACTTTGTAAAAACACAACTATGATTGTAACAAGCCTTTTACAGATTTGACTGAGTATACATTAGAGGCCTCATCACCTGCGCTCCGGTAGCTGAGGTCTCCCAGGATCTTGTCTCCGACTTTGCGTAGTTTCCACTGGGAGCGGAGTCGCAGCAGCTCAGAGTTAAAGTCCCTCTGCCTCCTGTTCTCCTGGTTCTCTGCTACTGACTTACTGAGCTTCTCGGCTCCCTTCAGGAGGAGCTGCCCTGCTGTGCCCAACAATTTCTTTTTACTGATCAGCTGGAACACCTGGGGAGTCTGCACGAGGGCAAGAAATGCTTTTATGAATGGAAGTAATTACATGTATAAAACACAGAAGGTGCACAGATATGTAGGAGAGATATAAACCACAGAACGTCATCTTTTTAAAAAATATTTCTTCAGTGTTGCAGTCACAGTTGGGTATTATCTGTAGGATCTTTATTCTCTTTATTGCAGAGCTAAATACATTTGAAAAACTCAACAGCAATGTCTCTTTCCAGAAATGATGACGCGGTGACTCAAGATAATCCACACACCTTGTTGTGAGCAGTTTCATGTAGGAACTATTTTCTTTCTATCGAACTACACCCATCAACCGTATCACCGCACAGAAGGACTCGTGCATCTGCTCATGGACCGGTTTACCTTGCCAGCTGTTGGATCCTGAGACACTGGGTCTAAGGCCATGTACTTCTTCTCCTTCACCACGCTGAGCACATCATGGAGTACACACATCTCTGTCAGGGCACTGCGCAGGTTGTTACGCACTGAGTCCCAGGGCCAAAGAGATGGCTGAAACTTAACGGTGCCTGTGTGAAAAAAAAACACTCATCAGGTTTTATTCTAAGAGAGCACACTACATCCATATCAATCTGTTAGATTATATAAGAGTATATTTAGTTTGGAATCCATCCACAGGTCATTCATAACAGGAAGGTGCTAAAGAAAGGTGTGGAAGTAATTTCAAAGTCTCTTTATTATTTATCATAACATGTTTTTACTTAAACTCGATGCAAAAGTCATTCACTTTCTGGTTGTTACTTTTATTTATTTAATTAAATTACCAACTTCATGTACCACCTTGAAGACCAATGGCCATGCAGCTAAAAATGTGGGGAATAAACAGTTTTTTGGGGAAAAGTTGTGCAACTTGTTTTTCTTTTCTTTCCTTTTCAAAAAATAAAATAAAAATTGCATTAGTGAAGGAAAGGAACATTACAGTTTGGTTTAAGCTTATTGTCTAAAAAACTAAATAGATGAATTACAACCGTCTCTAGTGTAAGTTACATTTTAATCTCCTACTTTCCTTTACATTTATAGAATTTCCTGATATTTCCTAGTTTTCCCCTTTCATCAACCAAATGAGTTGATTTTTCTCATCTGAAATACATTTCTCAAGACAGTGAATCAGTGATTGATCAATCATAGCTGGTGCCAGACAGGTTAACAGAATCTAGCTCTGACTCTTAATTCCACCTGCTTTCTCTTGAGCATACATTACCTTCCTCTTCCTCTGGCTCCTGCTTGCTCCATTCGCGGTCCCTGGTTTCACTCTCGATCCCGTCCTCCTCTGAGTCCGATCCCTGGCTGAAGTCAATTCTTTGTGCCAACTTTGCCAAGTTCTGGGACATGGACAGAGGGGGGACATATGTTTCTGTTCCATCCAGGGCCACTTCCTGCACCTGCTTCTCACAGGAAGACTCAATGCTGACCCTTACTGCTGGACCTCCAGACATGATGGCTGATAGGAGGAAGACAAGCAGAGAGATTAAAATCATCAAACTGTCTGAGGCACAGTAGAGCACAAAGCAATTCAGCTGAGTGGATCCCTGCATTTGACATCTTTTAAAACCAGTTTCAATAAGAGTAGACCAACACCCAAATTAAAAAACAAATAAGCGGTATTTCACCACCTCCAAGTCTGAAAGTAACACTTGAATTGACATGTTCAATCACCTACTTTAGACTATGATCATTTAAAGCATTTAGGACTTTCTGGGACCTGCTGGTTGATCCGTTAGTGATGGTATGCAACTAAGTACATGGCTCAGGAGGTAAAGTGGTTGTGTAGTAATCGGAAGGTTCCAGGTTCACTCCAGTGTGTTGATGATGAGCAGGTTGGCAACTTGCATGGCAGCCTCTCCCATCAGTGTATGAATGTGTGTTTGAATGGGTGAATGCTGGCACGTGTTGAAAAGCACTTTGAGTGGTAGACTATATAAATGCAGTCCATTTATTATTTACACAAGTACTGTTCTTAAGTACCGCAGGAAGAACCGTTGGGGTCGGGTACATTGCCAGACGGGTGGCAGTGAAGGTCGGGGACCTCGACGGACCAGACCTGGGCGGCAAAGGCTGGCTCTGGGGACGTGGAACGTCACCTCTCTGTAGGGGAAAGAGCCGGAGCTTGTGCGGGAGGCGGAGCGCTACCACTTAGATCTGGTTGGGCTCTCCTCTACGCACAGTCTCGGTTCTGGAACCGTACTCCTGGATAGGGGTTGGACCTTATTCTTCTCTGGAGTTGCTCAGGGTGTGAGGCGCCGGGCGGGTGTGGGGATACTCACAAATCCCCGGCTGAGTGCCGTTACGTTGGAGTTCACCCCGGTAGACGAGAGGGTCGCCTCCCTACGCCTACGGGTTATGGGGGGGGAAACTCTGACTGTTGTCTGTGCATATGCACCGAACAGCAGTTCAGAGTATTCGGCCTTCTTGGAGACCCTGAATGGAGTCCTGTTGGGGGCTCCAGTAGGGGACTCCATAGTTCTACTGGGAGACTTCAACGCGCACGTGGGCAACGATGGAGACACCTGGAGAGGCGTGATTGGGAGGAACGGCCTCCCTGATCTCAACCCGAGTGGTTGTTTGTTATTGGACTTCTGTGCTAGACATGGGCTGTCCATAACAAACACCATGTTCGAACATAAGGATGCTCATAAGTGTACATGGTACCAGAGCACCTTAGGCCGAAGATCGATGATCGATTTTGTAATCGTATCATCTGATCTGAGGCCGCATGTTTTGGACACTCGGGTAAAGAGAGGGGCGGAGCTGTCAACTGATCACCATCTGGTGGTGAGTTGGGTCAGGGGGTGGGGGAAGAGTCTGGACAGACCTGGTAAGCCCAAACGGGTAGTGCGGGTGAACTGGGAACGTCTGGAGGAGGCCCATACCCAAGAGACCTTTAACTCACACCTC
>CALSBV010012220.1:7540193-7590114 GCA_943590825.1 Bovichtus diacanthus | reverse complement strand
CCGACTGAAGAAGGAGTCCTTCCGAGATATGTTATCACGGGGGACTCCAGAGGCGGTTGCAAGGTACCGACAGGCCCGAAGGGCAGCGGCCTCGGCCGTGACAGAGGCAAAGCAGCGGGTGTGGGAGGAGTTCGGAGAAGCCATGGAGAAGGACTTTCGGTCGGCACCAAAGTGCTTCTGGCGTACTGTCCGGCACCTCAGGAGGGGGAAGCGGGGAACCATCCAAGCTGTTTACAGCAGGGATGGAACACTGTTGACCTCAACTGAGGAGGTACTCGGGCGGTGGAAGGAGCATTTTGAGGAACTCCTCAATCCGACTAATATGCCCTCTTTGATAGAGGCAGGGCTGGAAGATTATGGGGGATCATCAGCAATTTCCCTGGTGGAAGTCACTGAGGTAGTCAAACAACTCCACAGTGGCAAGGCCCCGGGGATTGATGAGATCCGTCCAGAAATGTTGAAGGCTTTGGGTGTGGAAGGGCTGTCGTGGCTGACACGTCTCTTCAACATTGCGTGGAAGTCGGGAACAGTGCCTAAGGAGTGGCAGACCGGGGTGGTGGTTCCCCTGTATAAAAAGGGGAACCAGAGAGTGTGTGCCAATTACCATCACACTGCTCAGCCTCCCGGGTAAAGTCTACTCCAAGGTGCTGGAAAGGAGGGTTCGGCCGATAGTCGAACCTCAGATTGAAGAGGAACAATGCGGATTCCGTTCTGGCCGTGGAACAACGGACCAGCTCTTCACTCTCACAAGGATCCTGGAGGGGGCCTGGGAGTATGCCCATCCAGTTTACATGTGTTTTGTGGACCTGGAGAAAGCGTATGACCGGGTCCCCCGGGAGATACTGTGGGAGGTGCTGCGGGAGTATGGGGTGAGGGGGGCGCTTTTGAGGGCCATCCAATCCCTGTACGCCCAAAGCAAGAGTTGTGTCCGGGTTCTCGGCAGTAAGTCGGACTCGTTCCCGGTGGGTGTTGGCCTCCGCCAGGGCTGCGCTTTGTCACCAATCCTGTTTGTGGTATTCATGGACAGGATATCGAGGCGTAGTCGGGGGGAGGAGGGGTTGCAGTTTGGTGGGCTTGGGATCTCATCGCTGCTCTTTGCAGACGATGTGGTCCTGATGGCATCATCAGCCTGTGACCTTCAGCACTCACTGGATCGGTTCGCAGCCGAGTGTGAAGCGGTTGGAATGAGGATCAGCACCTCAAAATCTGAGGCCATGGTTCTCAGCAGGAAACCGGTGGATTGTCTACTCCGGGTAGGGAATGAGTCCTTACCCCAAGTGAAGGAGTTCAAGTACCTAGGGGTCTTGTTCACGAGTGAGGGGAAAATGGAGCGGGAGATGGGCCGGAGAATCGGAGCAGCGGGCACGGTATTGCACTCGCTTTACCGCACCGTTGTGACGAAAAGAGAGCTGAGCCAGAAGGCAAAGCTCTCGATCTACCGGTCTATCTTCGTTCCTACTCTCACCTATGGTCATGAAGGTTGGGTCATGACCGAAAGGACGAGATCGCGGGTACAAGCGGCCGAAATGGGTTTTCTCAGAAGGGTGGCTGGCTTCTCCCTTAGAGATAGGGTGAGGAGTTCAGTCATCCGAGAGAAGCTCGGAGTAGAACCGCTGCTCCTTTGCGTAGAAAGGAGCCAGTTGAGGTGGTTCGGGCATCTGGTAAGGATGCTCCCTGGGCGCCTCCCTAGGGAGGTGTTCCAGGCACAGCCAGCTGGGAGGAGACCACGGGGAAGACCCAGGACGAGGTGCAGAGATTATATCTCCACACTGGCCTGGGAACGCCTCGGGGTCCCCCAGTCAGAGTTGGTCAACGTGGCCCGGGAAAAGGAAGTTTGGGGCCCCCTGCTGGAGCTGTTGCCCCCGCGACCCGACCCCGGATAAGCGGTTGAAGATGGATGGAGATGGATGGATGGATGGATGTTCTTAAGTACAAATTCAAGGCACTTGGTAATTCCATTGTATGCAACTTTATACTTCTACCACTACATCTTAGAGACTAATATTGTACTTTTTACTCCAAGGCTAAAGCTTTCCTTTATGGATTGAGAGTCTTATTTTAAGAGAGTCTTGGATCGACTGGGAAATGCATCGTCTCAAAACTGGGAAACTCATGAAAAGTGGACTTTTTAGAGATACGTGGTTCTCACGGGACAGCGATGCTACACACATATGAGGATTTTATAGAATATGATGCATTGCTGTAGATTAAACTACCAAACAGTATATAAAGGAGTTCAAAGTAACACAACCTTAAACATTGTTTGGGTTTTGAATGTAGAACTTTTACTTGTAGTAGAGTATTTTCACAGTAGTGTCTGCTTTAGACTATCATAATTTAAGCCATTTAGAACCTGTCAAGACCTGTTGGCTTGTCTGTTAGATGACCTGGAATGAATAACTACGTCTGATCATACCTCGCTAACTGCATGTATTGTCTATTTCTGCATCTAGCTAGCGAGACTCGCTAGCGTTAGCCCCTTGCTAAATTACAGGATAAATGAAAGACCGCAGAGATCGAAATGCGCAAAATGACAACATAATATTTTATTCATGTAAATCTTACCTCTAGTATGCAATAGTCACTAGTATATAAAAGGTTATTCACAAGAGAGGAAGATTATTTCCAGTAGCGAAGTGAATGGTTCATTCTTCGCTCTCTACACAGGAACAACTGCACTCTGCTGCCCCCTATCGTGATGCTAAAGAGTTAGGAGCTTAGCCGTTTTAGGGGCTTTATGATCATTTCTTTCATAGCATTTACATGTTTTAATTAAAACAATTGATCGTTTAATGTAAGCGATGTATGGTAAATTATTCCAGACGCACATATTGTGGGTAGGAACCATGTTTAGTATATGCTCGGAACCAAGAGGAATTTTGATCAGCACGGAACGGGTGCGGCGGGCAGTTTAAACTACCGGATGTGACGTAGTTTAGGACAAAAACTGTATTTTTTTTTATGTTGGCATGGCTTTCTGGTGATAAACAAAACGTATGGGGTTGATTCAGTCTCCCGTCGGCACTTTCCGTAATTCTATCGCATTTGTTTTAAATTGCCTCTTAAAACGCCTGTCTAATGACACAACAACATGCCTGCAACAACATGCTAACTAGCCAATATTAACTAGCAAGGCTAACAGAGACGCCACCTGCTTTTGGATTTTTGGATAATGTCTAGTAGCAATATTTGAGGAAAATGAAAAGAAAAGTGGCCACATTAAGACTGAGCCCTAACGAAGAGGCTCGGATAATACGAGAGGAGCATGAAAGGAGGAGAAAACTGCGGATACAGCAGGTAAGGCCAAGTATGTGTAACGTTACTCAAACAAGGGATTCGATCATAATCATCATGGACATAACGTTGAATCTAAAAACATGGAAAGCTAAGCTGGATAAACAGAAACAATTTAACTGCCTGTATGTATATTCAGTGTTGGGGAGTAAGAATTGCATATAATGAAACTAGTAGTTTCACTACATTTTGCAGTAGCTTTCTGGTAGTTAAACTACATATTTGCAAAGTGATTCAAGTAGTTAAAAGTAGTTTGCCATTTTGTTATTGTGTAGTGAACAATATTATTTTATTTATGTATTATATTTGTTGCTAATGTGTCGTAAAAAGACGAGATTCTGCTCCGACAAGTAAGACGATTGGCCCATTGTATAGACAAGTGTTCAAGGTGCAAGGTGAAGATTGTACTACTTAGATGTTAAAAAACCGACGAGTAAGACAACACAACTTATCATAGCAGAGAAAACCCTGGAATGTTGCCTGGCAATGATGCTACTGTTCTGTACTAGTGTTTTTTAAATAAGAAAACATATCTTCTAATAAAATGTCAAAAAAGAAGCCAGGACATTCTATTTCATAAAGGAGGTTTAAATCAGTCTGATCTGGTATGGTCAGGTTTCACCAGTGTTACAGTCGATCTGCACTGAAACTGAGTTTTCTCCAGTTTCTCCCCAGCAGTTTTTGTAGCACTCTGAACATTAGTACATTTTTGGCACGGGTTGCATTCTTTAAAATCTTTTTAGCCCAAAGTGAATACTTGGTATTCAAGTCAACATATGGGCTTTTGAAAGTACAATAATAAGCCAATAATAACTTTGACCCATAGCTTCATAGAAAGTCATCTTTTTAATATTTGTTCTCTCTTTAAATGTCACTTAGGTAAGACATTTAAGAAACAGATATCCAGAAATCTCTCAGTTAAAAATACAACAGGGGCAGATGATCAATTTGAAGGTATTCTTAAACTTCAGCTCTGAATTGGTGTTACGAAACAGCTTTTTCCTGGTTCAATATGGAAGGCACATTGAAGACAGGCATTTCACAATAAATTTGCCTTTTTTGAGCCACCATGTGTATTTTGCATTGACTTCCAGGTGCGGGAGCAGCAGCGCTACATTGCGCTACATATTCGCCGAGAGGTTGAGCAGAGACGGCAGCGTGAGCTGGAGCAGCTGGAGAAAGAGCTGAGGGAGGACTGGGAGCGACAGCAGAGGGAGAAACTCCACACACTGGAGACGCTGTACCAGGAGAGCCTTCAGCTTCTCGGTCAGGGACACAGGAGTGCAAAAGAAAACGTAAGATAACGCTGCCCTAAAACAAAAGCTATACCGTGTCTTCATTAGAGTTTCTGGTTAGGAATGAACACAATATACCTGTTGAAGCTGTCACTGGAACATTTTAGTTACTGGTGATTTAGCTGCTCAGTGCAAACAAGATGTAAGATGAATTTGGAGACACTGATAAACACCAGACCAAGGAACAGCTGAAACCAAAATGTGAACAAAACTGTCACATGAAGATGAATGCATTGTCCAAATCATTGAAGTTATGTTTGGTCCTTTTTTATTTATTTGCATAAGGAACGCGACTTGGCAGCCATAGCGCAGAGGGAGGAGGAAAATAACGTCAAGGCAGAGGAGCGTTATCGGGAAGCCCTGAAGGAGCTCAAATCACAGAGGCTTAAAGACCACGAGGGGCAAAGTCGGTGAGCAGCATCACAAACATTTGTTCGAAAGACGGTTACATGTTTGAATTTTATCAGAATGAACTGAACATTAAGTCTATTAATTTGTTTGTCTGTAGATCCATCAATGCCAGGAAGAGAGCACTACAGACAGAAAAGGAAAGATCAGCGATAGTGGCCAGCCTCCCAAAGCCACTCCCAAACCCCATTCAGGTGATTTATCCCGATCAGTAATATTATTTACAACGTTTTCCTGCTGGCCTAACAAGCCACCTGGATTATCTAGCTGACTTTTTACATTATGGCAATAATCAATCTGGCAAATTGTTGTAGAGGCTTCACAAAATTAAGTTTGGGCTAAGTGGTTCAGTGTGGAAATGTGGCTGGTGATTCAGACGTCTGGGACCAGGTTAGTTTGTGGGTTCATATGTCTGTTCACAAGTCATTTATGTTTTTGGCTTAGTCTCGATCTCTCAATTTATCCTCTTAACACACAACTAAGCATTGCTACCAGATCTGTCTTATCCTGTTTACAAAATAAAATAAAACTTTCCAAGTTACACAGTTTATGTTCTGGGTGGAGTCATTGTAACAAAGTCTTCTTCTTGTTTAAGCAGAGCATTGATTCCAAGAAACCACATGTAGTAAATAAATCTGATGTGAGTGCTTTCGCTGCCACGCATTACCACATGCCTGAGAGCACAGTGGACAGAGAGGCAGACACAAAGCAGGTAAGCCCTCTGATTATTGTATGCACTTAACCCCATGGTTTGTTTGTCTCCTTCCTATCAGAGTTGTCTAACCTGTACATGTGTATACAGCCTAATGCCAATGAGGGAGCTGAGCTGGAGGTGAGGAGACTGCAGGACTTGCAGAGGGAGGAACAGAGGAGGCGAGAGGAGCATCTTGAGAAGGCTCGTCTCAGAGGAAAGAAGGCCCTGAAGAGGGAACATCTCGTGCAGGTACAACTTACCTTTTTACTACGTACAGTATATCTGACAGATGATTTGCTCCAATGCAACTTGCCATCACAGTTGCAAACACTGTTGACTGACAGCAGGACAACAGCGTTCACCAAAGTCGGAAGACTGACCTCTAAAGTAAAGACTGTATTAGTGATTGACATTGGCATGTTACTTGTAAAAAGAGACGAGAAATGTTTAGGGTGAATATATTAAGTGTGACTTTTTTTAATTAAATTTTTTGTCTGGTCTGATTTTGATGGTCACCTTTAGGATCGTGAACGCTTGCTTGTTGAACTGGAGCACATGCAGCAGACAGACCTGCTGAGGAGGAGACAGCAGGTGTCACAGATGGCTCCTCAGATCTTCCAGCCTCTCTATAAGAGACAGGAGACGGGAGAGGACTTCCAGAGGGAGATGGAGTTTGCCTTTGAGGACATGTACACCGGAGAGAGGAGTAAGGACTGTTCAGTGCTGTAGTATTTTACTATGAATATGTTTCAAAAGTCCCTTTCCCATGGACTATGAACCCCACTAACATCTGGCTTTTGTTTTAAGTGGGTAAGGTTACAATTTATCTACTCCAGCTCGATTGGCAGTGATGGAAACACAACACCGGGTGGACATGTTGGCGCCTTTTCCAGCTCAATGCTGTGTGACACATGTTGAAGGAAATTATAATAAATTAAATCAACAGGGAATTGGGCAATTATTAATATTAACGTACAAAACATACAATTAATATGCTCTCCTCAAAGCCACCAGACTTCATTAAAAGAAACAGTAATTTTACCTCGCTGATCATTGTAAAACACTTAATTGAAACCAGAGTCTTCCTTAGTTTTCTACCGTTCCAACAATCAACAACTCTGGTTTGAGAGTTTAAAAGACACTGAATAAGTAACGGATATAAAAAAGAAGTAACCATGTAACATTTTCCCTGCTTTCTGGCACATTTCTGGCATCGACAGTGAGTGACACAGCAGAAAAAAACCCAGAAAGGCTGACACGTCTACTGCCAATGAGAAAAGAGTCTAACGCCTATTTTTAGTGGGTTTTCCCACGTCAATAAAAATGCATATATATGCTAATTTTGGTGACAAAAGAGTAAAATAATCACAAAAAACAAGTATGAGTCATTGGATTTCAGTACCTGAAGCTCTGCTTAAAACCATGCACATAATTCTGAAGTAGCCAAAAGGTTGCACTCTGTCTAGTACAGTTTCACAAATCTATTATAGATATTAATATAATATTGGCCAACGGCGCATGTTTTTAAACGTTGCCTGTGTCTGATCCCAGGGGTTAAAGGAGACCTGGTGATCCAGCTGGTACCCGAGCCTCTGCCAGCTCTGTCCACAGGCAGCCAGGACCAAGAGCTTGACGTCACACTGGATGAAATCCCCACACAAGGAACAGGAAACACACAACAGGACACTGAGCAGGAAACATCTGTTCAAGGTGAAGAGAAGCAGCAGATAGAAATAAAAACCTAAATTCATGAGTTTTTAAGGGCTGTTGAAAGAGATGTATGATAATTATGCCAGTTACTCTACTAGTAACTTCTAACTAGTAAGTTCATTAGTCAAAGACAAGCCTCTTCCAGTTACAAACCCTGAATACAATCTAACTCCTGTGTGATAACTATGACATAATTTTCTTGAAACTCATCTTTACCGAGCCAGAGCTGCATTCAGCTTTTTTCATTACTTTCAGTAAAGCCCTCCAAACCTGCTCCTAGACGGACGTTGAAGAAACTTCTGGATCGTATCAGGTGCCAGAGGAACCAGTGGACTGACCACAGTCATGTCCCTGCAGCCGATTCACCGACCGCCGTCACCGATCGGATCCCGGAACGGGACACAACCATCGACACAGGCTCTCTGACCAGCGAGGAGAAAGAGAGCATGCCCAACATCGAGCTCCCCGAGCCTGCCCACTCACCACCGGGTAAATCATTCACTCTTACCAACCGTTGAATGAATATAGATAGCTATGCACAATTTGATAAAATTTTTATATGAGAACATTTAGAGATATTTTTGTTCTTTGCTTTCACTTTCTATTTCCCCCCTGCTTTCATTGTTTTCAATTTTTTTCCCCTCTAGTTACACTAATATATCAAGGCTTTTGCAATATTAATAGGGATTATTATTGCTATATAAAGATATTCTTAATGTATATATTTTTTATATACTTTTTAAACTTAACTATGGGCAATGCGATGCACTCTTACTGCTACTGAGTTATACCAGCTGTTATACTAGCTGTTATCTTAAAATTGGGTCATTCTTCTCAATTTTGAGATCTTTTCCTGATTTGTTTTCCAAATATCTGTGGTGGAATGAGGTTTATCCAATCTTGCAAAGTGAAGCAAGTTTTAAAAAAAAAAATGTAAGCAAATTTATGACATTATAATTTCAGAGAAAAATCAAGTTATTTTCGAACATTAAACATTTTTCTCTGAACATTACTCCCCTCCCCCTAATAATATTAATAAAATAATAATCTTTTTTTATTTGTATAATTAATACGACCAGCGTTGGAGACGCCTCTCGAGTCGGAACAGTCACTCAAGTCAGATACTCAACTTCCGGATGTACTTGCCAACAGAATCCGAGAGTTTGAAGAAGAACGAAAGAAAAGGGTTGGTGATTGTTGATTTCCGTTCATATGATACAGAGCAAGAACTGATTTTTATTTCACTCTTCCATTGTTATCCCAATAGATTCATGTTTTTTTTTGTGATTGGTCGGAATTCTTTGATCCAGGTGTTCCTCATTCCTCAATTAGTCCAGTCTCTATCTAAAGCAGGAGTGTGATGGGGAGGGTGCAGTCACATCTCCCTCTGCATTACAATTAGTTTCTGCTTTGAACATGTTGTCCTTTTTGTGTGATAAAATAACTTCAGACCATGGCTTGGTTCCCTGTTTCGGAGCCAAACACTGAAGTTTTTCTTTAGTAAAAAAAAAATCAAAAATCAAAATGAAGTTGAGTATAAAAAAGGCTGGTGGATGTTGTATCCACGTCCAAGCAGAGGAACACAGGAGCCTCGATCTGGGCTGGTTTGGAATTCCTGCGGAGACAGGTGATCCTCTGAAGACTGGATTCCACAGAGGGAAGTACCTGCTCGCACTGGCCCAGGAACTGGACAGATTATTCTTTTATAGGGTCTCACTTTTCAGTCAAACTGCAAAGTGCGTCAAATGTTTTTTTTAGCCTCAACTTTACATTGGATATCTGGTCAATATTGAGCTCTTAGCTCTCTTGGGTTCAGGATAAACCTTAGAGGTAACATGTGGAAGTTCACTGTTTTTCTTTGTTCAGGAAGAGGAGCTCGAAAGGGAGAAGCAGCAGCAGGTGGTTTTGCTCCAGGAGCTTGAAGAGCAGAAAGCCAAATTGGAGCAGATGCTGTGTGAGGCTCAGCAGGAGAGAGAAGATCTGAAGGCTGTTGTGACCCAGGTTGTACCTATCAACCAACCACATGTACCTCTCCATGACAAGGAAGTCCCCTCTGTCAATCCTGGGCTAGTCACTGAGGTAGGCTCTTTGATAAAGTATCAAAGCTATCCTTAGTTTACCAAGCTTCCTCATGTAAAGTGTGGTCAGTAGATTAATATTACTTCAGTGATGAATAATTGCTACTTCTGCACTCTACAGCTGGTGCCTCCTGCAGGGGAAGATGAGCACACCAGAAGGATTAGAGAATACCAACAGCGACTGCTGGAACAAAACGGGTGTGTTTTTAAAGCCTGAAGATAAACTACTTGTTGTTAACCAGTCACTGTTCCATGCAGTTATTCTTGAAAGTAGATTTCAACAGGAGACAGAATAATTCACCCTTTATTTGGACTGTTACTTTTACTTTCACTATATTTATACATCTTAAGAGGATTTAAGTTTAGAGGGTGTCTTATGCCATACAGATTGTAAAGCTTATTTAGGCTGTGATATTGGGCTATATAAATAAAATTGACCACCTTTTTTAAAAAAAAAAAAAAAAAAAATGTAGAATTCACCAGAGGTCAGTGGAAGTGGCTCGTCAGCGCCTGGAGGAATACCAGCGAGCCCTACAAATTCGTTACAACATGACCTCCACATCATGGCTGCCTGCTGTCGTGCCTTCAGGCCTCATTCACCCACCTCTGCACAGTGCTCAGTTTGTGCATCGTCCAGCTCCACCGCAGCTCCCTACATCTCCTGCAGTACATGCATACATCCATGCTAAATCACAAACCCCTGTGGAAATTCCCACAAGAGAGTTTGACATGTGGCCTTCACCTTCACGACTTCCTGGCTCCAGTTCAAGCATTGGCTCCAAGTTGCTGTCTGATGAAGTTGAATCCATTTCGAGTAATCCCAGGAACCAGAGACCGGATTTCACTGTGTGGCTGACTGACAACATAATGGAGAGAGTAACAGAGCACCTTACAGAGAGAGTGAGACCCTCATCAGAGCCACCGCCTTCCAAACTCTTCACAACACATCACTCAGCCAGCATCCCACTCCAGCCGACCTCTGATCCCATCCAAGTCAGTAGCATCACAGATGGTGCACCTCTGGTTCCAGGCCATGCAGCAGTAAAGCCTGGGACTTTGCCACATTGTTCCCTGCGGACTCGATCCCTAAACTTCAGAGAGGATGACGAGATGGAGAGGCAGAGACGAGAGCTGCAGGGGGTCCAGAGACGGGTGCTGGAGCAGAGGGAAGCAGTGGCGCTGCAGCAGAGGCAGCAAGAGGAGGAGAGGCAGAGACAGGAAGTGGAGATGGAGCAGATGAGGCGGCAAAAGGAGACGTTGCAGGCTCTGATTCATAGTGATGCACAAGTAAGTGAAGGGACTATTACTGCCCTTGTGTTTTTGTTACAGTACAGTATACAAATAATAATGTTTTTCTAGATATTACAAATTAAATGTAAAAGAAAGTGTTAGTTTCTGAGCGATGATGTGAAATTCCTCGACCTGAAAGTGTATTTAATTAAGAATACGTTTCATGATGGTTTCTACACTTGAGCTGAGCTCAGTGAGTCTGTGTGCATGTATGTGTCCTAAACTAAACCCAAATGTAAAAGCCATTTCACTAAGTACAGTGCTGAAAAGCTAAAGGCAAAAATCCCAAATTTTAATAACTCCAGTTTTTGCTGCTTATATAACAAAATAACACTTAACAGGGGCCTTTCTGCAAATTGGGTAGGCAAATTTTTACTTAAGTAAATGGTCTGAATACGTCTAATACTGGCTAGAATATATAAATATTGAGCTATAAAATCTTTGTATGTGTCTGTCTGTCTTGGCTTGTTTGTTTCTTTCTTTCTTTGCTTGTTTCTGAGCGATGATGTTAATTTACCTGACCTGAAGTATATTTAAAAATGCATTCATGATGGTTTCTACACTTGAACTGAGCTCAATGAGTCTGTACATGTACATGTTTTACACCAATTACAAATTATAAAAGTAATTTCACTCTGTAAGTAAGTAAATGGAGTGCTGGAGTATTTTTTGGAGTAAAAATACACCAAAAACAACTCCAAGAATCTGTCTCTATAAATCACTTTTTTTTCTCTCCTACATTTTCTTACCCACAGCCAATTCCAGTGGCTGCCAGTGACGTTTTTCTTTCAGAGAACATCAGTCAGACCCGCCTCAAATTACTTGCATCCCTGCTGAGAGCAATAGAGGAGTCTAACGGAGGAACTTTATCCCACCTAGAAGACCCTGAGGATAAAGATGTCTCCCCTCAGCAACCGCCATCTAACAGTGGTGAGACAGGTAACTGACATGCCAGATAGCAGCTTTTTCACACAATTTTCATTGAACTACAAAATTTAAAACATTTTATTTAATTTTCTGTTTGCTTTTGCCAAAAATGTTTTCTTTCCAAAAATGTAAATATTTTTACCCTTATCACCTGCAGTGTCTTGCAAAAATGTATTGCATTTTATACTATGTTTTATAAAGGGCACTTTCTCAAAATAAGTTTTTTGAGCCAGATACTCTAGCCTGATTTATAGAACCTTTTTAATTCCTAAAAACATTTTTAAAAATGTTTTCTTTATTTGGCTATTTACCGTTTTTCTTTCTGATTCATGGAGTGATGCAAAAAGATATCTAAAATTCCCTCTGTAAAAACATTTGACTCTAATATGTCAACAAACTGTAACATGAATTTTGAATGTGGCTTTTTTTCCATTGTTCAGATTTCTGTTCCGAAAATGTATACTAGTTAGCACATATTTAATAAGAGAATGCCTCTTTTGCATATTTAAGCATAACATTTAAGAAAACTTGTAATACAAAAAACTATTGTTTTAATGTAAGTAATCAACGGGGGAAGTTTCATGGTGATATTTCTAAGTCAAAATTCACCTGTAGGGTCTCCTGTTAAATACTGATTATCAAAATGAATTGGCTGGATTTTCACATTTCCCATTAAACTCCAACCCAGGCCATTAAACTGATCTTGTTTTTATTGCCGGGCATTATAATGCAATACTAATAGTCCTGAATCTGTGATGGCGTTGCTCTATTATAAGTTAAACGCCATACACTTGAACTCACTATAAACTCCTGCAGTTTCATCCATATCTTGGAGTAATTTTTTCATTTTCCATTTAGATCTCATCGCTCAGAGTGACGTTTCTGCTGGACCTGCCCCATCGTTAGTCCTCCCCTCAGGACTCCTCCCTCCTCGAGCAGCAAGGCCCCCGGTGACCCGCATCAGGATGGGCATCATGGAGATGATGACTGAACAACATGAGCTTAGTGCTATTCAAGAGGTGGAGACATCAGTCAACACCAGCCAACTCACAGGTCAGCTCAGCCTCAACAACACATGAATGAATGAGGTTTTCATCACATGCCCACAACACATGATACGCTATGGAGAGCAATATTAATTGATTGCAGTGCCAATTTTTCCTGTCCCCAGGCCCGGAGAATAGTGTGACGGTTCCTTCGCACACTCTGGGCTGGGATCTGCAGGAGGATCCAGAATCGTCGGTGGCATCTGACAGGACTCTGCAGACACCGTCTTGGTCCAGCAGTGGGCAGCGGACTGCTGAACGATCCAGCAGCTCTGAGACGAGCTCAAGGAGATCCAGCCATCTTACCTGGAGAGAGAGGCTGCTGATGGGGGCAGTAACATCCCCAGAATCCTCAGCGTCTGGTATGTTGATGGCAGTCGATGTTGGAAAATGTTAGTATTTGATTAGAGAATAATGGGGCGAAAATGAAGATATTTCCTTTTGGTTGCAACATTGTTTTCCAGATTCAGTCCTGAGGATGACCTCACCACTTTCCTCTGACTCTGGGAGAGGAGCAGACTACTCTGGTCCTGGAATCACAAGCTACAGATCTCCCACAGAGGTAACCAGGCCAGTTGGAGATGAACCAAACTTTAGTTCTGGCTCATTCCTTCTATTCGAACATGTCATCAACCTTGTGGCAAATGTTTGCAGCAGACATGATGGTTGGCTGGCAGGCAACTCCAAAAGTGTCTGGTTTGCAGCCAATAACGGAGCCAGCCTTCTTAATCCGTTTATTTAGTCTGCTGGTGTCACCAGCTCCAATGCTGCTCCCCCAGCAGACTACAGTGAAGTACAGTGCACTGGCAACAACAGACTGATTTCCAATATCTTGCTTGAGATTAGACACTAATATTAGCGTGCAGTTGCAATTCTAGAAACTTATGAATGACATGAATTTCATTGCACATCTGTACAGAGTTTTCTGTATTTGTATTACTCTCTGAGGTTCACATGTTGTGGATCAATGATGAAATCTAGCCAAATCTGACTGCCTTGGCATTATCTGCCACAGCAGCTGATTATGCTCGAGAAGCTTTTACTTTGTGTGCCTGCCTGTATGCCGTGCATATGTGTTCTTCTTTTGAGTCAATGTGTATGTAAGAATGCAAGTCTGAGTATATCTTTTGTGGGTGGATCTTTGTTTCTGTACTCTGAGCGATGATGTGAAATTCCTCGACCTGAAAGTGTATTTAATTAAGAATACGTTTCATGATGGTTTCTACACTTGAACTGAGCTCAGTGAGTCTGTGTGCATGTATGTGTCCTAAACTAAACCCAAATGTAAAAGTAATTTCACTAAGTACAGTGCTGAAAATCTAAAGGCAAAAATTTTATGACTCCAGTTTTAGCTGCTTGTATAACAATAACAGCAAATTTTTACTTAAGTAAATGGTCTGAATACTTCTATCACTTGCTAGAAGATATACATATTGAGCTATAGTATGTATGTATGTATGTATGTATGTATGCCTGTATGTCTGTATGTCTTTGCTTGTTTCTTTCTTTCTTTCTTTGCTTGTTTCTGAGCAATGATGTTAATTTACCCGACCTGAAGTGTATTTAAAAATGCATTCATGATGGTTTCTACACTTGAACTGAGCTCAATGAGTCTGTACGTGTACGTGTATGTGTTTTACACCAATTACAAATTATAAAAGTAATTTCACTCGGTAAGTAAGTAAATGCAGTGCCGAAAATTAAAAATACAAGAAAAACAACTCCTAGAATCTGTCTCTATAAATGTGTGGACTAATGACTCCAGTTTTAGCTACTCGTATAACAAAATAACACTTAACAGGGGCCTTTCTTCTTTAATGAGTAGGTTAATTTGACTTGATTTAAAAACCCTACCTGAACTGTATTTAATAAAGAATGTGTTTCATGATGGTTTCTACACTCGAACTGAGCTTAGTGAGTCTTTGTGTATGTATGAGTTTCCTGGATGTTTATGTCCTTACCACATTTATTTTGTGTCTTTGTCAGTCTGCACATGGGCCTCCTGAGTCTGACTGCCTCTCCTCCACCACCATCTCCAGTGGTAGCTACATCACCACCGATCCTGAGCAGAACTTAAACACTGGTGAGGGAAGGCAGGAGCGTGTCCTGAAGTTTGTTTCTGTTTTTTATTTAATTGCTTTGAAACTTGTGAAATTTTTGATGACGCTGAATAAATGTAAAAACAATTTAAATCCACTTACCAAAATCAGCTGGCTGGCTCTTCATTATTCACAAAATAATCTGATTAGGTGTGTCCTAATATTGAGCATTATTGTGGGAGCTGTTTGGAATATGCACCAAACAACCAAACAACATGCTGGTTGTGTTTTCCTAACTTAATTATGGCCTAAATCTGTTCTCTTCTTTTTCTTCTCCCACTTCATTAGATAAATCCCCGTCGCTCAGACATTGTGTAGGACAAGGAGCAGACTTGCTCGACGTCTCCTCCCCATCCGGTCAAAGCTCCTGCATTAAGGACGGCTCGGCTGCAGGCCGTCCTGGCCTGGTTGTAGACTCTCTGTTTAATGACAGCAGCATCCAGCACATTATAGACAAATACACAAGGGAGCTTAACATCTCCCTCAGCACTGCTGGCAAAACCACAGGTACTGTATACTACACATTTATTACAAGAGTACCCTCTCGCTCTCTTTAGCTTGTTATGTATGGCAGTTTTTCCACGTCTGTACGCTGGTGTTTGTGTGCTATAATGCTTTCACCTCAGTAATTGGGATGGTACAAGTTCAAGCCAGCATGCTTGAAGCAAACTACTGAAAATGTTTATAGCTATAGTTCATACCTGCCACACTCAAAGACAGGGGCAAAACGTTTCCTGTCAAATAGAGGGGTGAGATGCAATATCCGACTCAACAATATGCTATATTCCTAAAGGAAATTCAACATCCGGAGTAGTATGTTTCACTCGGTTGATTTGCCAGGTGTGCAGAGCTTTAGCATACTTGTATTCATCATTTTTCATTTGTCACAAATGTGTTTTAGTTTGAACAGGCCAAACTCAGCAATGCACATTAATCAGTATTTCACATCAGAAGGCTGATGGAACAATATTATGTTTCCTCTTTGTTGGTCTGCAGACAGTGAAGGCTCATATGTGGAGGAACCTGGCTCTTCAGTTTCTCAGCAGTCTTTGGTTCGAGTCTCGGAGAGGAGAGGGGAGGATGAAAGCTTGGCGGCTCGTCCGTCTCTTCCCTCAGACACAGCAGGAGCACAGAGGAGTGGCCTGGTCAGTGACTCACAATCCACCCTGTTTTTACAGTAGCCCAGAGCTGACAAACCTAACTCTGGCTTTAGAGAGGGCCTTTCGCGTTTGTTACATTACCTAAAGGCCAACATAGTTCTGACACGCTTTGAAAGGGAGGGGTGAGCTGAGATGAATTCAGTTGCAATCTGCAACCTAACCGCCCGTTGCCAATAA
Organism: Bovichtus diacanthus; assembly: GCA_943590825.1. NCBI lineage: Eukaryota > Metazoa > Chordata > Actinopteri > Perciformes > Bovichtidae > Bovichtus > Bovichtus diacanthus. The sequence goes on along the minus strand of CALSBV010012220.1, from coordinate 7,573,936 downwards.
ATCCTACACACTGGTCCTTGGCATATTTGCCATTTTTATATTTTATACCCATCATTCAATTGATGTTTTGTTTTTGCTGCAGGATTTGCACAACACAGTCGATCCAATCCTGGAGCCTTTCTCAGGAGAGGACCCGTCACTGGCTGAGGACCAAGAGCAGGACTCTTTCCGACCTCTGGTTGGCCAGCTGACAGACCAGTCGTCCTGTCTCGCTGCTGACCTGAGGGACTTGGCCATGGAGCAACTGGTCGGTCAACCATCGGCTCACTCGTCCATGATTGGCCAGCTACCAGGTCCGCCGGTTTCAATGAGTCTTGATCAAGGTGGATGGGATTCCACTCTGAGTCGGATGATTGGTCGACTCTCCCATCAGTCCAGCTCTCATTGGCTGAGTGGTGGGCAGGACTTTTACGCAGGTCAGCTGATGGGTCGGGTGCCGTTAGAGCAGTCGACCACATGGTTCGATGAAGGTTCGGAAGAGAGCGGGATGAGACCACTGGTTGGGGAGCTGGATGATTCTGCAGGACAGCACAGCGGAAGCTCGGGTAAAGGAGTGTATGAGATAACTGAGACGTGCAGTAAGGTTCTATATTGACTCAAACCTTCTAGTGATTAATTTGAATAATTTCATGATGGCCATTTGTCATCTTTGCAATATTTATTGTTAAACAATTAATGGATAAATATAAATTAATTAAGCAAATGTATTATATACATTTAAAATAGTTTTGGCCCCAAAAGAAGAATTAAATTCAAACTTCCATTTAGTGGATATCCTCACAGTGTTGCATGCGAGGGGAGAATACTGTTGAACTTGGATTTTGAATTTGTTTTCCGGTCCAGAAAAGCCTAAATGAGCCTCAGATCATTATTGATCCACTGCGGTGCAGTTGGGCTCTAAATATGGAGTCAGTGTGTGTTTCTTTGGCTCTCTGCAGTCTACTCAGTGGTTACATTGAAGAGGTTCAAACTGTGATTGTCAGTCCATAGTATGTTCAGCTGATGTTCCAGCAGTGACTTTCTACAATCTAAAGAAATATAGAGCAGTCCTCTCAGACATCTGACTGCACCCAATCAATCTTTTGTGGCAGGAGACTACACTTTTGAACAGCAGTGTATGTCCACATACATCTACCGACTCAAAGTAGGAAAAGGGGTTTTGAGTTATCAACTCATCTGCTGTTTTGTAGATGAAAGAACCCACATGGCGCTTGGCGTCTCAACTGAAGCCAGTGGGCCATCGTCAGACCCAGTGTTGCCTTCTGAAGCCTCATCGCACAGTGCCTCTGTCCCGAGAGTGAATCCACATCCACAGGAGCAAACACTGCAAGACCAAAGCAGTCCAATGGGCCTGGGTCCAGAGAGGACTGAAGGTGAGGTATCAATTATTTAAGTAATTACAGTAAATTTTAAATAAACTCATTGTGGTTGTATCAAAGGGAGTACATTACGTTCATTCACAATATGCAGCTCAAGCCACATTAATGTTTGATTTAGGGAATTGTGTATTTTCTTATTAGTTAGAAACTTAAGCGTGCTTTTATGATCATGTTTATTATCATCTTTAGTGTTTCTAGGCTCAGACTCATTCCACCCACTACTGCCGGAGGTCACCCACAACGAAACAGCAGACCCCTCCATGACCTTTCACCTGCCTGAACACGATGTGCCTACCTCCCCTGAAGGACTGGCCAGCGGCGAACGCAGTGTTTCCACACCTTCTGAGGAGTTTGAAACCTCTATTGAGTCTGAACTGTCACCTGAGCACCTCAGAACAGAGCAGCCACCCAGCATGGCAGCGTCCCCTGCCTTGCATGAATCTTTCTCCAAGCTCATCACCTCCCAGTGCCATCCCCATGAATCTGTCCTCATGGTATCTCTCACCATGAGGACAGAGGTGGAGCTGACAGCTCTGAGCCTGTCAAGTTTAGCCATGTGTGATGATGCACCTACTGTGGGCTTGCCGCAGCCAGAGAGAGTGGATGCAAACAGAAACAGCATTTCTGTAAGGCATGGAGATTCAGTCCCATTCAGCGACCTCTCGGATAAGATATTGGTACGATTTGTGTTTTCTTGTTCATTGCATTACAGTTCATTTAGCTGACACTTTTATCCAAAGCGACTTACAATAAGTGCAAACAATCATGAGGATACGACTCTGAACAGCAGGAATCTTGCAAGTACATTAGCTTTAAATGGGTGAAATAATTTCAAGTGGAGTACAACAGCTTCAAATAAGCCAAACCAATTTAGTGCTCCATATAGATAATAAGATTTATTTTTATTAGTATTATTGGCCAAGGTGCTGTTGAAACAGGTGGGTTTTCAGTCTGCGACGAAGGTGTGAAGACTTCCTGCTGACCTGACATCAATGGGGAGCTTGTTCCACCATGTTGGAGCCAGTATGGTAAACAGGCGGTTTAATTTGAGGGGAATCTGGGTCCCACTCACAGTGAGGGAGCAGAGAGCCGATTGGCCGATGCAGAGCGAAGTGAGCGAGCTGGGCTGGATGGTTTGACCCTGGCCTGGATGTAGGAAGGGCCTGGTCCAGTCACAGCACGGTAGGCCAGTAGCAGAGTCTTGAAGCAGATTGGGGAAGGCACAGGTAGCCAGTGAAGGGAGCAGAGGAGAGGTGCAGTGTGGGAGAACTTGGGGAGGTTGAAGACCAGACGGGCTGCTGCATTCTGGATGAGCTGTAGTGGTCGGATGGCACATGTAGGAAGTCCAGCAGGAGGGAGCTGCAGCAGTCAAGGTGTGAGATGACAAGAGCCTGGACCAGAACCTGTGTCACCTTCTGGGTCAGAAGGAGAGTGTATTTGTAGGAGCGGGCTGTTGCGACAGTTGGCCGTCCAGTGTCACACCCACATTTTTTTATCTAATCTTAACCACTTCAGTAGCAAAATGCTTTTCCATCAATCAGCGAGGCTCAAAACAAGCCTTACCTAGTCTTTTGCAGGCCACATTTTGTTGGCTCAAAATTTGCCACGCATATAATAGTTTGGTCTCATTTTGAACCAGGGCATTTGTAGATTAATTTCATACCCGATATGTTATGATCCACTAATGTTCGGCACGATGCGGGATGAATAATTCCTCATTTTTGTTTTCTACGCCGCCATCTTGACTGAGATTCAACTATACGTTGTTTGGGAGGCGAGAGGCAGACACCTGGCGGAGATATGCTTACTACTAAGTGCACTTTTCTAGTAAACCTTGTTATCCTTATTTATAATTATGTTTTCGGGTTGTCTGTCTGTCTTTCCCATTCTAGCGAATGTGATCTCTCAGAAACGTGCTGAGGGAATTTCTTCAAATTCGGCACAAACCTCCACTTGGACTCATAGATGAACTGACTAGATTTTGGTGGTCAAAGGTCAAGGTCACTGTGACCTCACAAAACACATTTTAAGCCATAACTCAAGAATTCATATGCCAGTTATGACTATTTCACACAAATGTGTAATAGGATAAAATTATGACGTGATGACATTTTGGACAGACAAACAGTAAACTGCAATTTCATTGACTGGTGAAGGCACACAACCAAGGCTGTAATTCTAGTTTATATCTTGTGTGCTATGTAATTGGCTGAGTTGTGTGCTTGTCATCTCTCCCTGTCTATCAGGAAGCTGCCAGTGAGAAGGGGATCCTGGAGCAGTCCGAGATAACACTAGTGAGCCTGACGGACACCACACTGCAGGACCAAGAGACAACCAGCACTGAGGAAGACCAACATCCAGATGGAGAGTGGGAAGAGGGACAGAAAGGTCAAGAGACGGAGGTGACTGTCTATACATGTTTTTGACTTTTAGACTTCAGCGGCAGGCGGCTTTCTGATCTCTGAACACACAACATGTCTTCTCTAGGGGTCCGAATCCACGTTGTCACTGGATGAGACTCCAGAGGACAAGAACCAAACACACCCAGGTAAAAAAGGTGAATACATCTGAGGTATAACAGTGCTGAATGCGTAAGATTGCTGAATTTTGGGGAAACTTGCTTCTGACTTAAATATGGATGTGATCAGGAACAAAAAAAGTAGCAATAATTGACATACTAAACAATTAATAATAAATAAATAAATCTCATGAAATCAGTTTATTTCTTTTTATTCACAACATTGTAAACTTGTAAAAACATTCCCTCCCTAGATTCGGTGACGCTCCTGGAGTTTCAGTGTGGTCCTAGCAGAGGCCTGCAGGAGGTCCAGCAGCAGAAGCTCAGATCACTGCTCCAGAGATCGTCCCGCAGGGTGGAGGCAATCAATGCCAAAAGGGCTCTTGCCAAAGTTCAACCTGAGATCCGAGCTCCATTTGAAGCCAGAAAGCAGTTCAAAGCTAATGAATCTCAACCAGTCACCTGTAAGGCAAAGACGAAGTCAGAACCTCAACATAAGCCTAATAACATGTCAAAAGGGGGACTGGCTGAGCCGCATCAAACTACTGAGGAATCTGGCTTCATCAAGCAGAAAAAGCCCCAGCTTCCCCCTCCAGGTATCTTCACGTCATATCACTTTTATGTACTATGAGCACTACATTTGTATCATGGGTGGCAAAAAAAAAAAGTCAAAACAAATCGGTTTGTTAGTATCTTTTTAGAAACAAATGTTTTTTGTCTCCTGGTGGACACAATGTACCTTTTTTTTAATTTATTTATTTTTTTAAATCAGAACTGCTGTTCCCAAAGTTGCACTTATCCCAAACATTCACCTCCCTGAAATGATTTTTAATCTGATCAGTTGCACTATACTAAGCCATCGGCAAAACATTAATGGTTTCTGTACAAGTGAAAGCTCTTATTGAGCTCATTCAGTTGTAAAATATTAGTTGTGTAGAACGCCACAGAGCCCCCCAGGGGTCGTATGGCAACAAAAAAAATTGAGGTGTAAATGTGTGCTACTAAAGGGGAAAAAATACTTTGAAGTGCTAAGTCATGTTGTGTTCATGGAAACGTTGAGACTTCTGATGTGCACATCTGACCTTTTTAGAGTAAAAGGGGTGTTGGGATAGATTGTGTTTTATTTATAACCATTGAATGAAAGCTTACATTAATTAGCGATCAGAACTGTTCTGTAAGATGTACTAAAGTCTGTGCTTTCATTTTGGGGATGTAACGAGTAAATACTGCATTACATAAAAATAAAAAAAAGAAATTTAATTTACAGGACAGTGTAGAAATGGGGACGAGAGAGGTATGACTATGAATGAATGTCGGCCATGCGTCGATGCTTTGTAAAGTGGTCGGCAACAATCTGTGCCAACATTTAGTAGTTTTCTGTGTATCCTCAGTGAGCGATTCCAGGCTGAAAAAGGTGGACGAGGTGAAGAACTGCACACCAGAGCAAAGGAAACGGGATGTTTCTGTGATGCATCAAAGAACTCAGAGGTAGCTGACGTTTTTTTTTTTTTTTATATATATATATATATATATATATATATATAATCTTACTAGTGCGACAAAACTGCTTACTAGGTAACATGAATGTCCAACTAGTTATGTTTTAGCATTTTACTAGTTAACATTTGACCGTTGCAGCACCAGGAAGGTCAGAATAGACCACAACTGCATTTTTTTTTTTTTTTTTTTCTCTGGCTTTTCCCTTTTTTTTTCTCACTACCATTTTTGCCTTGACTAGTTCAAATGTAAGGTGCAACATGCCACTACTAGTTGCAGTTTCTCAGGCCAACATGTTAATTGGTGCACAACAGCAAATGAAGCAGGTGGTATAGGACAAAATCCTGAGAGATGATTACTTGCATTTAATCTAAAAGATGTGGCGTTCACAAAACAGAATGATGCAGTGCATGTGTGCATTCATGCGTTTCTGCAGACTGTATGAGCAGCTGGAGGAGGTGAAGCATCAGAAAGCCATCAGGCACAGACAAGATACCTATGCAAAAAACAGACTGAAGGCCAAGGAGTTCCACAAGGTAAAACTTTAATTTTGAGTGTTTGTTTAAAGTTTTTAAAGATTATATGCTTCTTACAGAACCGCAAGCTCCAAATGATGTTCTAGTTGCCTGAATTGAGTTTAATATATTTCTATTATCTCTTCACAGAAAACTTTACAGAAACTTCGTGCCAAGCAGACTCTGTAATGACTTTGATTGTGTGTTAGTTTTCCACTTGTAAGGTTTTATCAATAAAGCATTTTAAGTTATTCAAATCCCCTTCTGTTTCCAAATTATTTTATAAAACAGATTACTCTGGATATTTCAAAAATCAAACACTTTCAGATGAGTTTATTTAATAAAACATTCATGAAGCCAATAACGGCATTACAAAACTGGCTGAGAGTCACTTCTTATATCAGTTTTTAATGTCACCTCTGAGTCTCATTACACAATCCTCAAATGGGATTGTTAGATCTTTTTTAGAAACTTACAAAGTCACATGTGGTTCGTGTTCCCACAGAAAGGCCACAATGGAGAAATAAAACAGCAGCTTTTGTTATATATCTGAACTTTGCCTCAGTGAGGTTTAGAGTTTGGAGAAAGCTATCGTCTTGGGACTCTTCTTCTCCATGGAGGCCTGAGCTGATTTCATCACATCTTGAGTCTGAAGCATGCTCATGTTCCAGTTGACCTGGAAAAGGATGAACAAGGCGTTCAGTGTTTAATAATACAAAGGCCGGTCCATGGTCAGGCTGACTAAATAAAAATTCCCCATTGCAATCATGTTTTCTTTTTTTAAAGTTGGTGTTCTCACCATGTACTCCAGTCCCTCTGCTATACTGTGGTCTCTGGAATAGAGGAGGTTGATTTTGGTGCCCTGCACAGCTACAGGGCTGCGGCCAGCAATCTCCCCGGCCATCTCCAGAGCTCCAGCAATCATGGCCTCCTTATCTGTAAACACTCGGCTGGAGAGGAAACGTGTGGAAACATGTGAGACTAATTGCTTAAAAATATGTGAAAGTTGCTCTTGGAAAATTGTAGTGCTTTTGTTATTTCTGTTATAACAGACTGGCTTCTTTTTTTAATATAAAGTTAAGATGATAGATCTACAATATAACACTGAGGAAATAAATTCTATGTGCAGCTTCTGTGTTACAAGAACAAACCTAAAGCCCCTCTTGTTTTTAGCTGCAAGGGGCCTGTATCACAAAGCAGGTTTAACAAGGTTATCTTAGTGGTCTACATCGATTAAACATGTGCCAGCTTCATAACATCAATATGACCGAGTAAGCCTGAAGATTCCTGGCTAACCCAATTTAAAAACAAAAAACACTTCCATCCATTGAGAGACATACGTAGCTCTAAAGATTATGAGTCTGTACGTTGCATCTCCTCAAATAAATTTAGTAATAGAAGGTTGATGCCACTGATCACTTTGACTGGAGGTGATGGTTCAACACGTCAGAATCAACACTGGCCAGTAACTGTCTCTGGTCAGGTTCAGTAAAAACAATAGTACTTAATGAAAGAAAACACCTACTGTATATAAGTGTATGATTCTGTAGAGAATCCATTTACCTGACCAGTCCGCTGCTCTTGGCTTCATCGGCATACATCTTCCTGGCGGTCAGAGCCAACTCGTTCACTAGGCTGGAAAAAGTGGGAACAATATGGACTTTATACATGAATACATACAGGAAACTCAAAATCATAAATGTGTAGAGTTCTAGGATTTAATTATGCATGCTGTCTTGCAAGAGCCATACGCTCTTAGAAACTTATTTCCTGGTTCAAACGCTGTGTTTTAAGCCCATTTGGTCACAGAAAAACATATCCAGATAAGCAACACTTCTCCACTTGAGTGTCACCTTTGACGTGATTGGCAGTCATTAGTCTAATTAGTTTAGACTTGTTTGACTTCAGTGGACTATTGGACAGTGCAGGATTATTACAGTTGAAACGTACATTTGGAGTTTTTTTTTTTAACCATAAATCTTTCATAGTTTAAGAGTCGTAAAAGAAAAAGCATATTTGTGTTCAGCAGTGGATACCAAACAAACCGAGCTGGAAAGGTTTAGATCAGAAGGTGGTGCTGTGGCTCCTGTTGGCAGTTTTTTTGTCTAATCTTTGCTACATGCATGTTTTACTGATACATCCCAGCTTGTTTTAACATTCTTGGGGTTGTTGCACGAATCCGTGTATTAATGATATTGGGGTCAGTCTTCAGCACAAACAAACTTTTCATTTGGTTTCTTGTTGGGCTGAACTGGGTGAAGCTGCTCTCTAGTGTTTTTAGTTGTAGTTGTTTGGGGCTCATTGTAGTCTAATATACAGTTTGTTTGATAGTCCTCTCACCTTAAAAGGGGATAGTTTAGATGTTTCGAGCTGGGGTTGTATGAGGTACTTATCCATAGTCAGTGTTATTACCTACAGTAGGCGGCAGTCGGCACGCCCCCAGTTTGCAAAAACAGACTGGAGTACCAGCACAGGAGCTAAGCAATGTGCTGCTGTGGAGCAGCAAAACATATTTTAGCCACCAAAACATTATTATTATTATTTATTTATTTTTTTAACTCCATTGGTTAGTTTTTTTGTGTTATTGTGTGACTTTGAAGAGAGCATAGATCACAACTTAATTTCCGCCATGGTAAAGTGGTGAAAATATTCTAAACATAGCATACACTTAAACTGATATTGTTAGGTGGGCCTTCTTTTTTTTTTTAGGCGGCTAAAATAAGTTTTGCTTCTGTGCCTGTCTGTTTCTCCAAACAGACCGTCATCTACTGTACGTCCTCACAAAACATTCAAACTAACCCTTTAACACTGTAAGCCAACACGATGTTTTGTCGGTTACACGATAGTCATTGATTTTTATTTGATGTGATTAAAACGCCCATACAGTCCTGGCATCTAGACTTTAAAATCACTTGATTTGTTATTTGATTATTTCTGTCACTTGTAATGCTTTGCACACATCACATGCATTTGTACATATAGCACGTGACTTTAACAGTAAGCAGAAGATACGACCTCACCCCTAGACTCTTTGGTTTATTTAAATGTTCGGTTTACCTGCGGCTGCCGATGGCTTTAGGAAGTCTCTGGAGAGTTCCAACGTCTGCTGCAAGTCCAATGTCAACTTCCTGTAAAGCCAACCAGAAAGACACGGTTAACATTATCCACAGGTCTCATATCGGACAGCATCAGATCATCACCTGTATCCTTCAATACAAGGGGTCTATAGATGTTTATGCTTTATAAATGCAAAATGCTACATCCTTGTTTTTATTTTTTACATTCTTAATTGTATTGTTTTCTTTTAGCTTAACACCATTGTGAGTGATGATAAATATGACTGACATTCAAATATTAGTTTGTTTTTATATGCAGCCTCAAAACTGACAAAGGCAGGAAAGTTTAACTGAATACATCAGTTAAAAATATTGTTAAATAACTAAACTGTAAAGTGTAAAAATACATATGAAGCCTTTTCTTTTACCTCCATTCAGGTGATTACATGAATTATTATTTGACCCTTTCAGTAGCTTATTTTTTTTTTCTTTCATCATTAATCATTTATCTGTTCCCCCCCAAGGAACAATTCTCATTTTGAATCACCAAATTTCCAAATGATGATTATTAGATGGCCATGTACATACCTTTATCTGGAACCAGGCATCCTGGGTACACAGACGAATGTCACAGGCTGTGATCAGGTCAACACCTGCCACAGAGCACCACATCCACAGTGAACACGGCAGTGTGTAAACTCACTGAAGCCTTTCACTTAAATTACACACCCTCCTCTGATACAGTCTTTGCAGCACACAGTTAAATGTAACATTTTTGCAGACTAACATTTAAGCGTTGACAAACTGTAGTGATCCAGTGAGACATAACTCCTGTATGAAAGTGCAGCCAACTTTTCTATGCAAACTAAGAATGTTTAACATCCTGGGGCCTGTATCACAAAGCAAGTTCATCTCAGGCCGTCTCTGGTGACACTGGCCGTCCTGGACAGCTGCCATCATGAAGCTGGTCGTCAACTCGCTCAGTTAACTCTGGGTTTTCTAATCCAGCAGCGAGCCAGAGTTGTTCATTACAATCGAGTGACATGACCAAATAATATAATATATATAATATATATATCAAAATACAAGTTAAAATGAAAGTGGTCTGATTAATAGCAGCAGAGTCAGCAAGTCTATGTAAACCATGTACAGCAGACTAATATATAATACGATTAAGTAATGGTGATTGTCTGTACTAATATAGAGATTTAATATAGAATATGATGCAAAAAGTCAGTGTAACATTAACAGAATATAGTACAATATTGTAAATGATGATATAGTATGGGATATGAGATATAGCATAAGGTGAAATGTAGTAATAATATAGTATAGTACAGCAATATAACAGAATAATGTGAAATATAAAAACGGTATATTATGGGTATAATATAGTATAAAATATTACATTATATCTGATCCTCTGACGTTAACCTGCTCTGGATCAGGTTAGCTGTGAGGCATCTGTTACCATGGTGATATACTCTTGTTGAACGTGAGCCAGCCATGTGACACCAGAAACCGGAGTCGAGCCCAAAGCTGGCCGGCTACCTCACTAATCTTACTTTGTGATACGGGCCCCTGGTCTTTAAAATCTGAATGTATAGCTGCACTATGATAGTGTATTGATGATGATGATGATGATGATGATGATGATGATGTTGATGTCCTACCTCCCCCAACACACGCTCCGTGGACGGCCACCACAACAGGCTTTGGACACTACAAGAAGAAAACAAAAATTTCACGGGAAAATAAAGTGACAAACATTTTAAATGCTGTCCAAATCAATAATCAAGTCTGGGACCAGTCCGATCTTATAATTGCTCAGTGTGATAAACAAAAACCTCTCTTCTGACCTTCTCTATGACGGAGAAGGTCTCTTGATACTTGGTGATTGTTTTTCTGATGTTCCAGGAAATTCTGGCCGTGTCGTCTCCCTCTGGTTGGAGTATGTCGCTGGCCATGTCCATCAGGTCAATACCTGGACAGTCACACAGCGCAGAGAATAAATACAAGTATGAAGATAGTGTCATAAAGAAATCCAAGCAGCCTGATACCCACCAGCTGTGAAGATCTTCCCAGCGCCAGAAATGATCACCACTCTGCAGGCCGGGTCCTCAGCTATCTCATTAAAGCAATCCACCATCTCACTGGAAGAAAAAAGCACAACGTTTCCTAACAGTTGGATAAACTGTTAAATAAATATTTTTTTGTATAAGTGCTTCAATCATGACCCCTCATGGTTTACTTTTTAACAAGAGTTACATTTTATTTTAATTTTATTATAATAATTAACATTTCTTGTAATATCAGGACTTAATGAACAGTGATTTAGTCAAGGAGATTTGCTCACTGACTCAACACAGTCGCCTATTGTTAAGTTATTTAATATCTTTCAAGATCTATTTTAAGTCATTTGTAGGCTAGTTGCTTTTTAAAATATGCAATACAGTAAATAAGGCGATTTAAAAATAACCTTGCTAACACGCATCTTGTGATACAACTACTGGGTCAAAAGACATAAATGTATTTATTTAATGATCAATAACGATCCTTAACAGTGGGAGATTTTTATTTTATTTTACGGTTTAGCCTTTAATTTGCAATTTAAGCAATTTTGTATACAAAAGAAAAAGACATTGAATCTACTTGTTGAATAAAATTACCTTTAAAGTTCCTGAGATAAATACAATACCTGAAATTCTTTTTTAATTGAGGCAGATTAATATGTTAATCATTAATAGTTAATTTGTTTGTTTTTGGTGTCATGGTACTGCATATTAATTAAAACAGATTCCTGCCTCCAGAAAGCTCTGTTCATGGCATTGCGTTTCTCAGGGCGGTGCAGCTCTACATGTGTGATGGACTCTGCTGGGTGACTGATGGCCAGGGAGGTGTAAGGAGAGAGGGCACTACCCGAAGACGACATGGCCCTGACCACAGCCTGACTGGGCAGCCAGGACCTCCTGTCTGAGAGGAAAGAGACATAATGACACAAACAAGACCAGTTAATCCAGAACAACTGCAATAACAGGTTGAGTCTGAAATCCTCTATAGCCAACAAACTGCAAAAGTAACTGAGACATTGAGATCGATACAGAGAGCAATGATGAACACAACGCAAAAGACAATTTAATAAATCATTTGTTAGTAGATTACATCTCCCGACTTAGCTTTTCAATTGTGATTTAATGCTTTTATTGGATTTATGTAATATATATATATTTTTTTCTTACTGTTGGTCTGGAAAAACAAGCAATTGAAGACATCATCTTTTGCAAATTATGATTTTTTTTTTTTTATTTCTCAACTATTAAAATCGAGATATATATAAATAAATAAATAATCTGCATGTTAGCTGACAAGGCTACATGTACTCTGGTCTATCCAACAATACTGTTCAAGTAACTTTTCTGTAACTACAGTAATTTAGTATCCTGGACTATGGATAATACATACAAGAAATCTATGTAATCCAGGCATTTTTTTACCTTAATAAAATCTGTAATGTTGCACTGCTAGACTCATTAATGTGTATATGCAAGGCTATTTGCACAATGCACAAATTATATATATGGCCTAAAAAAATTATTATTTAAACAATGTATACAGCGTTTGAATTGAATCATCTTCATTTCTTATTTTGATGAAATTATTTTTATCACTTAATTATTAATCCGAGAAAATAATCCACATGTTAACTTCTAATCAAAAATAATGATTAGTTGCAGAGTTAAGTATAATACAAAAAAACATATTAGAGCCTCAGAGATGAGCATTATAAAACAACCTTGCATGTTGCATGCAAAACTAATGCTGGTGACCTTTTACCTACAGAGCCCTCCAAAGCTTTTAACCCTGTTGTTATCGCAGTTAAATAATCATTTCTCCACCAACTAAAGCGAGCCAACACACCTGTATCGGTGCATAGGTGCAGTGTGACGTTGAAAAACATTACAGTACATTTTCATTAATAACATGACAAACAGCAAACGAGCACAATAACACATTGTCACTTACATTTGGTGAGAGCTGACCTGACAAACAGGGACAACATCGCCCTTTGGACGTCGCTCTCTTCGGTTAACGATTTACCTGCAGCACAACAACGCGCAGATGAATTCACTTCAGCTGCGTGACCTGCAGTCGCTGTAGCGCGGACAGCTGTTAGCATGTAGCTACACTGATGCTAGCTATAGCTAACTAGCTATTAGCTAGTCTCTTTTGTGCTAACGTTAGCTTCCCTCCCGCCAGCTGTATATAGCAAAAGTGAATGTGCAGCCCACTCCAAATAGAACAGCGTGCAGCCGCAATAAACTGTTCACTAACACCTAGTGATGTTACGCGCTCGTGCCGAGGCTTCGGCGCGTGTCAAGAGGTCAGGGAAGTTCTCTGTGGCTGCCCGTCGATACCACGTGACGCGTTCAGACAGTGGTTCAGATCGGTTAAACCACTGTATTTCATTTAATTTGTATTATACTATATATATTATACTATATATGACTAGTATTACTCATGCTGCCATTCATTATATAATAATACTGTCAGTATCATTATATTATAATACAATTATTGCCCAAATAATTGATTTACACATATTGGATACATTACTCATAAGACAATTAGTTTCATTATACAGTTGTGTTTTACAATCCTAATATATTCACTAGAAAATAGACACTATGTTAATTATATAAATGGATAACATGGAAATTGATTTTTTTTTTCATTATTTACAGTTATTCAGGGGCATTTACTGGCGCAACATTCAGTATATCAAAGATCACATAGTTGAGAGAAAATATCTGCCCATTTTACACTCTTTCACCAACAGGTGGTTTTGTGTGCACGTGAAGCCTCGAGAAATTAACCCTTTCAATGCTTATTGGAAGCTGGAAAGCTTCGCTTCATGGAGCTTCATCACTACTAACACCTCCTCAATTCGCCTAATTCAGAGGTGTCCGATAGTTCCTTCTCACATGTTTTAACCACAAAAGTTACATACAATTTTCATTGTCACAATTATCTTTATTTTTCAAAGAAACCCCACAATTAGTGGGGGAAATATGGAAGAAACCTCAGGGAGAGCAACTGAGGAGGATCCCTCTCCCTGGACGGACAGACATGCAATAGGTGACGTGTGTACAGAACAAACAACATCTTTCAAAAGATCAAGGTCAAAAGATTTTGACCTTGACTGTCTATCAGTGGAGGAAGAGTAGAAAGTGAAGGGCAGATGGGAAACAGGTCAGCACAGTGCACACGTTTCACTTACTCAGCACTTTATATCAGAGTCTCCTCAGACTTGCAGTTGAAAAACTTCTCTGTACATACGTGACTCTTTAGCACCGAGCTGACATGAGAAGACATTTGAGAAAGTCCGCTTTGACCATTTGAGCCTTGATGTGGTGGAGCAGGCAGGTCTCCACATATACACTCTTCTGTAAGTCCAGGGCAACACATTTACTGCACATTCACACAGTGTGTGAGCTGATGGCAGGATTAGAAATTAAGCTTTTCTTCTGAGACACTGCAGAATTAAGTAACTGTTTTGGGTCTGTTTTATTTCCATCCTAACTGGAATGTGGGAAAACTGACTGACTAACTCTTGAGTGACAAAACTCTCGTTTGTTCACACATCTTATTTAGTATTTATTTGGAATTCTAATATTCTTTAGTCGTACTGTAATAGTGCTGATGACATTGTTATGTATATGAAATGTATATTTATGTTCTATTTCGGATCAGGTCTAGTACTTACTAGTACTAGTACTTGTTATTATGATGCAAAAGATCTCATGCCTAACTTTAATTGGAGTTTAATTTGAAGGAATTATATTATATGAATGACTGTTTTGGAAAAGATTAAGATTTGCAAATAGTCTAATAGTATTATAGATTTCTTTTCCCCAAAAGGTCCTGAACATAATAGGACATTATATATTAGAAATGTTACTTACATTTTTGAATTACTTAAGATTTACTGTAACCAAAGGAAGAATAGATTGTTTCATTAATAATAATTCATAGTTATTAATTACTTGGAACACTTTTCTGAAATTGATCTTTATCCTTTATTCAAACAACTATTTCATAATGAAGTTTTATAAACACAGACACTGTTTATAGATGTTAAAATAGAGCGGAGTTAACAACCTAAGTGTTAATCTCTCCTTTATTGTCCAGAAAATAGCTTCCAACATTAAATCTGCAAGGTGTAGAGTCTCGGGATATTGTGATATCTATATTATGTTATAAAAAAACAGATGGGAATTCCTGGTTTTGGCCAATACCACGGATTAAATACCAGTCAAGGTTTCTCATTTCTAAATAATAATAACAACAATAATAATAATAATAATAATAATAATAATAATACAAGTAATGATCACTTTGGTGAAAATTATATGTTTATTTGTATAGCGCCTGACATCCAGGGTCGTCTGTCCAGCAGTTAACAGATCAACCATTACTTTCTTCCCTCAGAGAGGAATTATGATATAAAGTTATTTTTGCATGTAGGATTGAGATTACTTTATATTTGTTTAAACTAGAAGTTACAGCTCTCTCTCTGACTGTAAATGAGACAGCGCTCGCGTTTAAAATTCTTATTGGACTAGATTGTGACACGTGACCCGGATGCAACAACATTACTTTGTTAAAATGACACGTTGTGCTGCCATATTCCTCCCTTTTACTCATCTACTGTGTGTGTTGTACTGTATGTCTATCTCATGAAGTTGTGTTGTTACTGAAACATATATTCAAACCGTGAGTGAGGTTGACTGTGCAGAGGATCTGGTCCTCATCTCCGACAGTACCACGGTATCGCTTCTCGGCCTTTTGGCTAAGATCAAGTGTAGTATCTGTTCTTATCAGTTTAATATCTGATACGTCCCCTACCCGGGGACCATATATTAAATTGATTTTTGGAATAGGGAGATGGAATAGGGGCTTGCTCCGTCCACTCCACGCATCGACCTGGTATTGCAGTACCTCCAGGAACGGTGCACCCCCACTCTGTGTCGAAAGATATAAACTAGATATTAATTGAATGGAGTTTCCTTAGTGAATATATTCCATGACAATAGTGTGCGCACTATTATTCCAACTGTAATTAAATCAATGATGGTGAGATGAAGTTTTGAAGCTCTACAGTCAATTTGTTCTCCAAAGTGTTTATTTCTCGAGGCTTCACGCACACAATACCACATGTTGGTGAAAGAGTGTAAAACAGGCAAAAACTATTTCTCATGTGATCTGTGATATACAGTATTGTGTGCCAGTAAATGCTCCGGAATAACTGTAAACAATAAAGTTATACTATCATGAATAATATGATACTCTGAAGATATCACGTTTCTTGCATCTGTCCTATGAAAACTGACGCATAATAGAAAATTGGAGTAAAAACCATTGGACTGGTTATTATCTCATTATCATGGGGAACATTCTTCACCCCAGAACTTGAACATTATTAAAGCAGCTATTTGTGATGTGTGTTGCATTCAACAGTAATCGGTTTTGTGATTTCTCACACCAGAAATAACAAAACATTAAGTTTTCTCTAAATGTAATACAGCAACAACGAAGCACAAACTCCTTAATCACAACAACGAACCATGTTGTGACCGAAGTGAAGTCAGAGATGGATCAAATAATAATAAAGGGACAGTTGTGTCCCTGTTGCACCTGAACTACCTCATTGACTCAATGGAGGCAGTGCAGAGTTTAACATTATGTGCACACGACACGACCACCGCTGACCATCACATCGACGGATTACCGAGGTCTTGAGATGTTTTTTATCTTCATGTAAAGATATGTTTTTGACATCTGTAAGTATTTGGGTAAATTAGTGTGCATTTAATGTACAATTCATCTCTTTTTACCATCAGACATCTCTCGTGCCAAACAGCCGCCGTGATTAGCTTCAGTGTGTTTTTGGTGGTTTTCATCAAACAGGTAGAACAAAAACTCGGGAACAACATAGTTTTATTGACTGTTTGTACGAATCCGCAATTTATTTGTGTTTAGTTGTGTTGGCTCAGTTGTATTTGAATGACAGTTCTGTGTTAGGCTAACACAAACCCACTCTCAGGTTTGCTGTGGTTTTGAAGGTCACAGTGAAACCTGGTCTGGACACTTACATCTTAACCTGTTTAGGAACAAATGCAATGAAAACATGTTATTAATATGTGGGACAACAACACGATGCCTTTAAACTGTATTCATGTCAACTTGAATAAAGTTTTAGATAACGGCTGCACGTGCACAGGACTGCCACAGCTCATTGTCACTCAAACACTCAAGTGAAGTTCAAGTACCTGGATTTGAGACCAGTACATTAACTACTTCATTTCCACCTCTCACTATATTGTACCGATCACACATCATAATTACATAGGTAAAGAATTGTTTTGCATATAGTTGAACTATATAAACTAGGAGCGTTGTTCTGGCGTGTGCGCAGTAGATTGCTCAATGTCGCGGAAAGTGTCCACTTCATGTTGTCAAAGCAGATTATTGTCGTATATATGAGATTACTGGTCAGTTACGACGCTGATAGTTGTGTTTTTGTTGCGGCTACCTTAAATCTGTTTAGCTAGTGTTGTGTTCTTTTATTTAGAAATAGAGACGCATAGAAATCAATTTCACAAAACTTCTCTTCATATTAACTGTATTTATTCGATGATGATATTGCATTACAAAAGTACTCAGCTGAGGACCCATGCCACTGTCCACAGACCACATTTAAGTAGTTCCTCTGTCTCACAGATCTCTAGTTTACAACATATTTTATACCCGCCGCCTTTCAGGTATAGTCTTCTCCCATTGGTTGGCTGGGGCCAGGTCCTATTGGCCCCTTGTTGGCACTTAGGCGTGGCCACGCCTCTCAGCGCTTCTCTGCTCCAATCAGATCTTCTGTTACCCTTTTTAGGTGGCGTACTCTTCTGCTTCACAGTTTACAAATATTGCTTCTTATTTCACAGTAAATTGGCCACTAAGTTATTTAATTAAATACCATCTTACATATCACATATTACATCTAAATAAGGACACAATAAGGCACATTGTAACAGTTTACATATTGATTATTCTCACACTAGTACTGACTGCTCATATGTTTTATTCATGTGTCATCTAATATAACTGCAGATATACGACGCGCAGTACATGGAGGGATTTACTCTGTAAACCCGTTGTAATGGCACGTTTCTGCAGCGCTTTTGCACCAAACACATCTCTCATGGGAGACTGTTGTGATTGTTTCTCCTTCACTGTTGCTGGCGCTGTGCATTTATTTAGTGTTGAAACCGTCACAGAGAGCAGTTGTTCCCGGGGTCACTTCCCTGTGTGTGATGTGTACAACTCATACTTACCTGGCAGGGGAGACACCATGATCAAGAAGGTGGTTCACCCAGGGCGAGGCTCGGCCATTGCACTCCGGCTGAGCTGACCTCTGCGAATTTCCCAAATGTGGAAATCTCGACTGCATAATTTGTGGTAGTGGGGGACTGCGTTCGCGCTCTCCCCTGATCTTTATGTCAATAATAAAATAATCTGATTCTGTGACAGTGCTACGTGGACAATCTGCTGTTAAACTTTCTTCACAAATTGGAATCTGTTCCTTGTGTCTCACGTGCCGCTTTAGCAGAATAAACTCCTGTGGTAATGTTATTAATAAACCCTCACACATGTTGTATATACGCGATGTATCCGCTCCCCCTTGTCTGTAGGACATCTACCTGTCACTGAAGAAGTGGAGGTTGAACACATCGTGTAGTAAAGAGTTAACATCAGGAAGCTCCGTCACGTGTTCAGTCTCAGCTCTGTTCTGCACGAGACCAGTTGTTGTTGTTAGTCACACATTATATTCCTCTTCTTGTTTAACATTAACACTTGTTTTTATGCTGTAACGTGACAGTAATCTAGATTTGTGTTTCTCATTATTTATAATGTTTCCGTGTGTCACGTGACACAGACGACCACCACGCCCCTCGTTGTGAATCCCTCGTGTCTTTTAAATTGACACGGTTCGTGAGTTTTCATCTATAAACACTAGTCTAGGATTTGCATGGTATTTAATTGGAAAAGTGTTCAGTGAAGTAGTTTTGTGTTTTACTGAGTGTCACTTAAACACGTCCCTCGCCGTCAGACCCGTCAGTGAGAGTAACTGTGCGGAGAATCACAGCTTTACCGCAGAGCTGTGTCCCGCATCGCTTCTCGGCCTTTTGGCTAAGATCAAGTGTAGTATCTGTTCTTATCAGTTTAATATCTGATACGTCCCCTACCCGGGGACCATATATTAAATTGATTTTTGGAATATGGAGATGGAATAGGGGCTTGCTCCGTCCACTCCACGCATCGACCTGGTATTGTGACCATGATCGGTTATAGAAATAAACACTATTTTGATCTTCTTCCTGCAGTGATGAAGACCAGTTTGGCAAGTTTGTTGGCAGAGAAGGAACACATTTTATTTAAGATCCAAAACAAAACAAATGAACACTCCAGTTGATGTCAAGGAGAAGCTTGATAATCAACACATATTAGCAGCTGATAAAGAGTATGAACAGAATATACCGTAATGACCAATTTGGAACAATGGTCAGTAATGAACATATGCAGGTGTTTATTGTTGTCCTTTGCCTTTACTCCTTCCCCAATACACAGCATGTACTCACGACAACTGAACTTGAGGTCCAGTTTATCCCTAAACGGATATGACAAACGTTAATGGACCAAATCAAGAGGAAGAATATTTTCCATTAGTGGAGAAACTGAAGATTTTTGCATTCTTGTTTCTTGTCTTGTAGTCAGTGTAGAGGCATGCAAATGTGTCAGGGGTGACAAAGATGCAGACCTATAGCCAATGGGTTCCAAGATTGCTGCCAATTAAACTTGACAGAAAAAAAACAATGTCCACGATTGTTTACATGGAGATTTCCAAAATCTTCCTGGAGCCCCAATTGAATCTTTGAGCTGTGAGCAGCTCATTTATGCATCGCATTTTGGTTGGCAAGCATCCATCAATAGCTACGGTTTGGTTTGTGTATTCTTTATTTTGTCACTATGTGAACACACAACATACTGTTTAAAAAGAGTATGTAGTGTGGCTTTGAGACTTACCATGTCTTGATACCTCAACAGTAACAGCTTGTTTTACAGTCAGTGCTGAGAATCATTCTAAAAGCAAGTTCAAAATGTACAGAAACATTTGACAGAACAGAGACTTTCAGAAGGATGGCAGAATAAACTCAACATTAAATTGTTTATTTTTTATTTTCTTAGAACAAAACAATTAACCATCTGCATATCAGACACAGAAACGCAGAACTGAATAGGTAGCAATTAAAATAAAGAAAAAGGTGAATAATAAAAGTTTCAAAGGACAACTCTTTTACAAAAACCATGTTATTCACTGCCACTGAACCACCTGAGCATAAAACCAATTCGTTCAAATACGCCTTCTGAAATGTCAGGTTACTGTATAAGCATAATACAAAAAGTAAAAAGGACAACTTAATATAGAAGACACACAAGTACTGATACTCTATAAACCACATCTGGGGCATAAATATCAACTTTTTAAATGCCTGTTAGCATTCGTTAGAATATACCAAATAGGAGTTTACACTTTAGTGATCAATTACATTGTGAAAAGATATTACACAGCATTTAAAGTGTTTTTGAAAATCAAATTTCTCTGCGAGTTGCAAGCAGTCATGGTCTAAGTACATGTGAACACGGGAATGGTGGACCAATCTTCGCTCTACTGGCTACAAGGCTCAGTTGGCGTGCTGAACAGTGGAGAAGCACAGTTTGAGGGTGTAAGGGTAAGGACCCGCTGCAAAGAGAGAAAGAAAAGACCAAAAATTAGACAGCAAGAAACATGACCCATGAGAAGAAATCAGTCTTCCTCTGGGAAACTTAAGTCAACTGACCAACCGTGTTTACATCCCAGTATAAACATGTTTTTTGGGGTTGAGACAAATTTCATAACTATACAAGTAAAAACAAATACTGTTGTGAGCAGTTTCACGTAGGAACTAATTTCTTTCTACCAAACTATACCCACAGATCCCATCACCGTGCAGAAGGAAGCGTGCATCTACTCATGGACGAGAGAATTGCGAGAAGTTAACATTCATGGCGTCCTCCTTGGCTGAGCTGTAACATTGCTAGCTAAGGTGAGCTCAAGAGAGCCTCTCGTCCACGAGTAGATGCACGCATCCTTCTGCACTGCGATACGTTTTGAGAGTGTAGTTCAATAGTAAGAAAACAGTTCCTACACAAAACTAGGTCTGAGGATTATCTTGAGTAACTGGGTCGTGATTTCTAGACAGAGACTTTGAGCTGTTGAGTTTTTCAAAATGTATTTTTTTTTTTGGAGCATTGAGCACCACAGGCCGAGTGCTATTATATTGGAGAGAAGGAAGACATTTCTATCTCCAACTACACTACATTTATTTGATAACTTAATTTACTTTGTAGATTGAGATTAATAATACAAAAATATAACTAACAAATAAATTATGGTTTGGTACTCACAACGCACAATGTTTTATGTACAAGATCTGACTACTACTTCTACCACTGCATTGACACAGACGGGGTGTGGATGCAGGCCACAGCCAAAAAAAAAAAAAAGTAAGTCAACCTCGCTGTAATACTGTTCAAGAAAAGTGACATCTTGTTTTAAAGCATTATAAACCGCTGTGCAGTGATGAGCCTTTAAAGTCATGACCCTATTACTCAAACTGGACAGTTTTAAAAAAAGGTGCATGAAACATGCCTACACCAACTCCTTGCATTTATTCATTTTAATGCAGGGCTTTTTTTTGTGTGAATTCCTGCTCAGTTAAGAGTTGGGATCTCCTTCACCACTAAAGGTTCAGGGTAACATTTCAGAATCTTTCCAATACCTGCATTTTTCATCTGGTAGTGGTTCATCATGGCCAGGGCCTCCATGGCATCATTGATGGACTCCCACTCCAGCAGACCTGAAGCACTGCGGTCACTGGGCGCTGCACCACCTGGTGGTTAGAGGCGTCAATATTACGTCACACATTGCAGATACAGAAACATTTCTACGTACAGCGTAAAGTGCATTTCAAGATTAATTTATGTCCCTTCTTTAATGTATGTATATGTTGAACTTGGCTGCTACTTTGTTTTTGTATTTCTACAGAGGGATTCTAGATTTAACAGCAGTCTTTTATATACATTGTCAGCGAGTTAAAAACTAAACAAAAATAGATAATAAGCAGAATTGAAGCAGCTTACTTTTTCCTGTGAACATTTTGACATTGACGGGGTTCTTGACACCAATCTCCTCACAAATCTGTAAGAGCACAACGTTTATTAGGGAATTACATGCAAATCAGCTATTTAAATGCATTTATTCCCATTTAAAAAAAAAAAAATAAAAAAAAAAAACACTTTCATTGGCCTTACACATATTCCTGTTCAACAAAATGCAACCAAATGTGATAGGAAATTATGCCCGTTTAAAAATCAAGAAAATGCAGGTGATAGTGTGTCAATTTAAAGTGAAATTAGTTAAACTTCTCATGGGATAATCCTTGCATATCCTTCACGCCTCCAAAAAAACATGACCCATATTTCCTTTTTTCTACAGACCTGAGTGAAAATCTCTGGCGTGACGTCTGGCTGGGCGTTGAAGAAGTGCAACACGTTGCTCGGGTGTTGGATGCGATTTTTGGCCGCCTGTTCCGGCGAGGTGAACCGGTTGTTCCTGGAGCCGTGGAAGTCCTTGAAACTGCTCGAGCCATCCTCCAGCTCATAGCACTGACCAGGTACGATGGCTTGCTGCTTGGAAACACTGCAGGGAGGTAGGGAGGGATTTTAAAAAGTACAACAGACACCAGGAGAGGCTGGAGCGTTGACATGTCCGATGTCCTTCAAAAAGAGTTTGTACAATACTAGAAGAATTTTATATTGATTGATGAGGAGTTGTTCTACAGAGTCCCCCCCTCACTTATAAAAGAGTTGCCAGTACACTAAATATTTGTTCCTTCTTAAGCGGTTTGTTTGGCCTGACACCTATATTTCTGGAATAGCACACATTTGTCCCATTTGCACAAGGCTTCAGTAGTTTTAACAGCTTTCTTCTTTTGGACATCAACGGTTTGAGGAACTGGACGGGATGAACTCACCACACATTCAATCTCTGTCCAAAGAGGAAGTTGTTGTTGAGGTGAGTGATTGCACGGTCCACTGCATAGCAGTCTCCCATTTCCACCATGGCAGCACCAGGCTTACTCTTCATGAACTTCACCTGTAGAAAGTGACAGAAGAAAGGATTAGTCAGTGCGCCTGACCCTCGTACCTTATTAAGAACATTTTTGGATCATTGTGTTCATGAATATGGCATACATTTTGGCAGGGTTGTGAGGCCCCCCCAAAATTTTCCCCATTGAAACCACAGCCATTACAGCATAAACTCATGCATTTGATTATAATCAGGCTTCCAATCTAGGTCCCTGGCTTCAAAATTGTAGGTTTTGCTACTTTCTGGGATGGTCAGGAAGTTAAGACTTATCTAGGCAGAGCATGCGAGCAGAGCTGTGGGCGACTTGAGTGGAGCAGGGCGTAATGAGAGTTGAGCACTGAGCTAATTGAGAGCAGCGGCCTGGAGCGGAGAGAAAGAATAAATCTGAGCGAGGAGGGAAATTATCAAGGCTCCACTCCGCTCAAATATCCTGGCGCCTGGAAGTAACGCATTAAAACTACTACCAAAGAATGTTTAAATAATTCCCATTGAATACTATTTTTGATTGAAATGCCCATCCCAATGTATTGTGTTTGACGCAATGCATCAAAATGAATGTTCAGACATATCCTTGACCAAATTTTGGGTCCTAAAAAAGGACATTACAGCAACCTTTTTAGTTGAGTGACACACAAGGGTTAAGAGATATTAAGGATTCATTAGGATTAGTTGGGTTTGAGATGATTGCTTGGTTGTGTGTGGTTATGATGGTTACACTCAAATAAAATGTTTTACATTTTAACAAGTCGTGGCCAGTTTTTTCAATGCCTGTGATCAAGTGAGAAATTAAAAGTGTTATTTCCTTGCATCCCCTGGTGCCAAGACCTGGAATTAAAACAAATATTGATTTGATTCTTCTCCACAATGTATACACTTCTATCATTCTGTACATAGCAAATTGATAGGAGTGATTTTTGCATCATGTGATTGTAGGTGGGGCTGTCTTTGTTTCATCTGTATATAGCCCGTTTCTCATATGGTTGTTTGGCCTGATTAAAATGCTACACTGAAATTTGCAAGCTCCCAAGATTACATTAGTGCGTTGACAGCCTCTCCTAGACACGTCTGTCAAATACTAACCCGCTCTACATTGCCATAGAGACAAAAGATGTTGAAGACACGGTCGGCGTTCATCTTGACAGGCTCCAATCCGTACAACATGACAACTGGAGACTCAGCGTGGCCACCATACTCGCCAGGAGGAGGGGGAGGAGGTCCGTAGCCTGGCCCGAAGCTTCTCCCTCCACGCCCTCTCATTGGTGGACCCATGCGACGACCCTCGTAGGGCGGCGATCCGTAACTCTCGTCGTAACCATGGTAACCACCCCCTGAATGAGGCAAGCAAATGAGAACAAAAAATAAAAACTATTAACCAAACAAGGTGCGGTCAACTCAAGAGAACCATTTTACTAGAAATCTTTGTAAACACTTGAAAAAAAAAAAAAAAGAAGATTTTTTCCCAATATCATGAATATGTAGTGAGTTATAAATGACGACACGGCATCACATAACTGTTGAGGACCCATTTATAAATGTAGTAGATTATTAAACTTGAATTATGTAAAAACGCATCCATCTACACAGAATGTATTTCAGGTAAGGAACGGAGGTAGTCATTTTTAACCTTCAGAGTATAGAAGAGAAACTCTGCATTTTTTTTGATACGCATGCATCTTGAGAGCCTTACCGTACTCTGGAGGGTGGTCGCCCAGCAAAGCAGGCTGTCTCTGGCGCTTGTTGGGGTTGGCGTTTACGTCATCTACGAGAACAAATAGACAAAATAATAAAAACGATAGAAAAAAAGAAAGTGTGACAAGAAAACCCTGCAAACTCTACCAGACAGACAGACAGACCATTTTCACGCAAAAATCTGCCTCAGATCGCACGCAAAGTAGATAAATATAATAAAACTTAAAGTACATACAGTTCTAATTAGTACTTGAGACAAATGCATGCATTTCAAGATGGATTCTTCTTGCCACCAGTACAGTCGTATAATAACCCTCCCCCACAAGACCCTCCAGACAAGCTACAACAGTCAACCCAAAATGGATAATAATTACATAGGAGATAAAGGGTAAGGATATCAAAGAAAAGTAAATTTGGTAAGTATCACAAATGGCAAAACGAAAAAAGGAATGAAGTCTGTACGCTCACACACACACCTGCATTGCTCCCATTGCCCTCTGCATCACCATCTGTACGGATACACAATAATCACACCATCAGAATGGAAGCTGAGTTTTTCAAAAAGCTCCATTTTTTCCAGGCAAATGTGAAATCCTCCCAGTTAAAATGTTGACAGTGCAGTACAACCACTCATGACAAAACTGTATGTTTTCATTTGGGAAGGATTTCAGGATAAAAAAATAAAAATTTGTTTATGAAATGCAGAACCGGGGGTCTTCTGAATTTGGCAAATAAAATATAAAGCAGCTTGTAAACTTGTATACCAGCAGTCAACTGTGGCTCTCTTTGCTTTGTAATTAACAGTGTTGGTCATGGGTCAAGCACATTCATTAATATTAGGCTCACACCCCTTCTCCAGATTAAACACATGATTTAATTCCCAAAAGAAAGTCCAAAGAAGCACGTAAAGATGAGATTCTTGGAACAAGACAGTGAACAGACATACAGTGGGTTTGAGTAACATTAGAAACGCAGGCTCCGACAGAACCTCAACCAACACCCTCTTCCAGAAAGAGAAAGATTAAGCCTGTATGAGGGAAAAGAAATGGAGTCATGTCAGTCTTGTGTGGCGATGTTGGGTGCTGGGCTTTGGGGTCATGTGGTGCTGTGCAGTGATGTTCCCTGAGGAGGGTCTCGATTTACTTACTGCATGCTTACAAACAGTGGGGAGGAAGATATTTGCTGCAGTAGTTCCACCACTCTCCACTCAATTCATTTCATCCAATACTCTTATCCATTTCCTCTTTTGCGGAAACAACTCTCCACCTCAGGATCGACTCCTGGTTTTATCAAGTTGAAACGCCCATTGGTGGGTTGGTTGGCCGTTTCCATCCTTTTTGTTCCTTTTTGGAATAGTCCACTTAGCGCCCACTGGTAGGCCTTGAGGCTGCCATAGAGCACATTTCAGTTGGGAAGCTGGCTCCTCTTAGCCGCAAATTGCCAAACCTGCATCACATGGAAGGCGTTACACAGGTTCGAGAGACTTTAAAATAACCAAGAAAAAAAACTGCACTCAAAAAAAAAAAAAAAAAAAAAAAAGGGATAGCTTAACAGGGATGCATGGAGTAAGAAAATCAGAAGGAGGAAAAGATGAAGAGATGAGTAGAAAAGAGCAAGAGAGAAAAGCTGAATTCCATGTGGGAGGAAACACATAAAACCAAAAGTGGGCCTGAGTGTGCTTGATTGTGTTGTCAGCAGTGTCTTCATCAGTTGTCTTGTGTTGACTTCAGTGGGGGTGTGAGTCATCTATTGGATCAGTTGGTACGGCATCAGCGAGTGTGTTGCTTGAATGTTTTGTTTTCGTATCAACAAGCGTGACGAGCAACGCAGCCCAAAACAGTACAGGAAGGGCCGAGGCTTTTACAAATTTGATCTTGGTCGACTGGTTAGTATCAGTATGCATCAGCTGTTGTACTGAGATGTCTGTCTGTGTCTTCTCTGGTATCAGTCTCCGTTTGATGTAGACAGTGGGAGTGGGGTGGGGGGGGGGGTTGTAGATGCAAGCTTTGGCCTGCTTCAATGTGTCATTCGCCTGTGTCTCAAAATGGGTAAGAAAGGCAGAAGGGACCAAGTGTAGCTCAGTACCCAAAACTCCCCACCCTCTAGAAGTGTGCGTTGTCTTCGTGGCTCTTGTGCAGGAATGCGGAGATGAGGAATGAGTGGTATATCAGTCCTACATCGGCATGTTGAATGGGTGGTGTCTTGTAGTTTATCCCCTTGTATCTCAGGGGACATTTGGCCCTCTGTATGATAGTGGTTGTGTCCTCACTGAAGAAGTGGATACTTGAGGTGGTGGTTGCAGAGTGGTGATGTTGTCAGCATGTATCTGCCTCTCCCTCCTGTGCATGTTTTTTGGACTTGCTGAGATCACCGATTTATCAGGAGGAGATAAGAGTTACATGATGTTGCAGATAGCCTGTTTACTGATGCTGGTCCTTGCCTCTGTTCTCACTTCTCAGACAAATCACACTTCAAAAAAAGGAGAACGTCCGCCTGAGTTCGATGGTCTTTTGTCAGTACCACTTTGTTTTACATCAAACCCATTTTGGCTTTCTGTGTGGGACTCTGACCATACGTGCTAGACTTCGGTATGCTGTTGGTCAAGTTAAAAAAAAAAAAAAACACAACTAGATGGGAGAATTTATGGTTGAAGTTAGATGACAGTGAAAAAGACCAGGATCAGTCTTGGTGGCAAGGAAATTTGTTTCCGGTGAATGCCATTACAGTCAGTTGAAATACATGTTGCCTGAACTGAAAAAAAAACGATAATGGTGTTTTTATTTTTGCAATTTAAGTTAATGCAACATTTATAGGTGTGGTAAGGAAGGCAGGAACAACATATTCTGGATAAAACAGGGAAGTGTTTTCATGACTAACATGTTAAACAGGATTTTTAAGAGGTAATAAAAAGACACCTCATAACCCATTGCACAACAGCACTTCTGTCAAAGGATTGTTACCCATTTTGTAAACTACAGAAAACCTGACTGCACTGGAACTCCATGTAATCAAGGGTTAGGGTTATAATCTAAATCCTGATTTGATTAAGGAATATTTGACAATTATACTACAACTGGTAAAAAAAACAATATATTTTGATACTTAAAAAAGGCATTAAAATTGGGACTGAAGTTTGTCAGTCACCTCCATTCACTCCTGCATGAACCCTGACCAGTGTGTATTAAAGTGTTAGAATAAAGACCCAAAGCAACACTTCAGTCATAATGCCACACAAGTTGTTTCCAAAAACTATTAGTAAATTGGACACAATTTAAAATCTATGAAGCAGCATTATCAATGAAGGGTGTTGCTGAAACGCCCCACAGTGGCAGCAAGAATGCTTAACAGTATCAGGCTTCTCAGCTACAAAGCATGTGGTGCTCAGAAAATACTTGGGAATGTGTTTGAGTGTTGGAGGTTTTACCTGGGCCTCCCAGATTGGGGTTTGTGTAGTCCCAGGTGTCTTGGTCATTCTTGAAAACATTCAGACGAGTGGGCTGTGGAAACACAATTTATATGAATACAAGCATGAATATACACAAACTATGGCTATTCATACATTAATGTAGTAATACACACAGTATGTTCACACTCTTCATCAAGTGAGGCTGTATACAGTGCAGATGAAAACTGCTGCTGTTCTCATCTACACAAACAATTTCAGATGGGCCCATTTTATAGTCTATAGAAAAAACATTTAACATGAAAATACAGTGTTTGGAAATTATAAGCTAGCAGTGTTATTGTGTTGGTCTGCATTACATTGTGCAGGTGTTCATGCCTACCAAACCTTTGTCTATGAAAAAGGGCCGTGCTCTGTGTTTTGCAGCCATACCTTGGCATACTCGATCTTCAGCGTGCAGCAGCCAGAGTAAATATCTGCTCCGTTGAGAGAGGCCTTGGCCCGCTGGGCGCTTTGCACAGAGTCGAATGTAATGACAGAGTTAAGGACAAAACAGGGAGGTACCAGGTTATCTTTATGATGGGAATGATAATGCAGACTAATAGAAGCCACAAAAGAACCAAAAAAATACCTGCACACTAGTCATGTGCGCTTTGGATCATATACATCTCCGCGATTAAAGGAAGGGATGATCTGCTGTTGTTTTTTTCTATGCCGATATTAAGTTGATTTTAACTTACTTTCAAAGCTAAAATGCAATTAAAAACAATCTCTAGAATCTGTGCCCTGCTGTGTATTTAAAGAGGTTTCTGGAAGAGCAGTATATCCACCTGCTGAGCACACAAGCGGCACATGGGGTACTTTAAAGCCGTAAAAATTACAAACCAATTTGCCCTCTTTTCAGACACTCCACATCTCCGTTCACCATATGCCTGCTTACCAAGACTTCGTTCAATAAGAATAGTTAACGTTATGGATTGTGATAAGATAACAAGCAGAGACTTTTAAAAAAAAAAAAAGGGAGCCTTTGTTTGAATAGGAGACATTGCTATTAAATTGATTTAAAATAAAATGTTAACTACTTTAATATTGTTCAGTCATGTGACTTTAGCTGCATTGCTTGCAGAACAGGAATATTTAAAAGCTCCACCAGGCGCACGATTGAAAATCTTTAATTCTAGTTCAATTCCAACGTTGATAATAACGTAAAAATAATGCTCAGAGAATAAACGATTTATTTACTACTTAGAATGTTATTAAAAAGAAGGTAATAAAGTTTCGACCACTAATGGTCTGCATTGGGTACTCTTAACTGAGGAAGAGCAGTGTGTGGGTATTTTTTGTACCCAGCAACTGCAAAAAATGTATACACATGCCCAAGTTTATTAGTGATTGACAGACTGTGACTGACAGGGTTTCATTAGTTGCCTTATTAAAATACACTTGCATGTTTTAGAACAGGTTTGTTTGTACCAGGAAACAGGAGTTTCAAACAGACATAACACACCGGACAAGTTTCAGTTATAAAACTACACCAACCACTATTCTGTACACTCATGTTAGAACTTGCAGGAAATCCAGCAGTCTGTTAGTTTTGGTAATGTTGTGGGAAAACATCAACAATCAGAGTGTGCTCCCTTGCAGAATGCACCACCGTAAAAAAGGATATTCAACCATCGCCTGGACGCCGTTCTTCCTGAAGATTACGATTCTCTGGACAGGCCCACAGTTGTTGCAGATGGTGTACAGGACATCCTGTGAAAATGTACCAGGTTCATAAACTATATACATAATACAAACAAATCTGATCTCGGTTTGACATTCACTATAACTACAGAGGTATAAAGAAGGCAGTGACGTTTAGTTTGCTGTGAATTAGCAAACGCATGCCAATTTAATGTTCTTTTGACCATTGGCGACCACTGTCTTTAACGTCAAGATGACACTGTAGTTAAAGTGCTTTAAAAAGCCACACAGCTGCAAAGATAACCCGATGCACAAAAGGTTAAAACCATGCACCGGCAACTGCAATGTATACGCAAAACAGGCATCTCAGTCCCCAGTTCACATGTCCAAGAGTTAGCAGCCACAATTTTGCCTGCATCGTCATTGACACATGCAGCCATTTAGCCACCAAGTCTCCCCTGCATCAATTACTTTAGCTGCAAGGTTGTCAGCTGCGTGTCTGCCTGGCATAACGTTCCTCTGTCATGGTTTTTTTGCCAGTGTATTGCAAGCTCGGCGGCCCACTGTGTGACAGTTAAAAACATTATGAAGTTAGCAGAAACTTTATAGCTGTGAAGGTAGCAGTGCAATGTGTTTATTTGTCATTAAATAAATGCTACAACAGCTAGACCCATGCCAAGTTCCTGAACCGCTGTTCAGCTTCGTGAATCAAAAAATATTTAGTCACAAAATGAGATGAAGCTCCACAATTCTCGTAAAGAGACAAACAGTAGCCCAAGTCTTTGCATTTACCGTGGTGATGGGGTAGATGGGGTTCATGATGGTGAGCAGAAGAACATTGTTAACACTTCTCGAGTCATCAGAGTCTCCCGGCCTGGAGATCTTCTGGCTGGTGGAGTAGTTGATAAAGGCCGGGTGGCCGGCGATGTAAACTTGGTTGTCTGCAGCATAGGTTACGGCCGTGGATGATCCGTTCATGTCTTCGTACTCGACCAGTGCCTGACGCTTCTTGGGCATCACCACCACATAGCTAAAAGCAGAAGAAAAGTCAAATTGATCACATTTGCAGCTAGTTGCTTGTCAACATTTAACTTGAAAAGTTCATATCTTGCAGGGGGGAAAATTGCAATTTGCTTACTGGCGTAAGCTGCCTTCACACGACAGGAAATGTTCAGGCGCAGAGCCATGCAATGAAGGCAGCAAGTTAGTTTTGTTTGTTCTCCTGCTTGCCTTTCCCGCTTCATACAGCAGTTATCTCATTGGTTGCGCTTTGAAAGGTCAGTGACAATCAAGAAAGTTGAAATAATTTTAACTGTGAGCGCAAGGCGCTGTGGCAATTTCGAGCGGTGCACAGGTGGCACCGCTCTCGCCAAGGAAGACAATGGCGCAGCCAGCACAGAGCGGTTTTACTGCTGATCACGCAGCTTTACCAAAAACCAACCATGACTGACTTTGTGCCATGTCAAAATCCAGGTAATAACCAACAAACTGTGGAAAGGATGGATTTCTATGAACATATTTTCTACACAAATTGTGCCTCTTCTTCTCTACCTGATTGCTCCAAATTCTTGCAAGGCCTCCACAAGGTCAGCCTCTGTAACGCCATCAACCAGCCCGCGGACGTGCACCACCACAGACGGAAGGGTCTTGTGTGGGTCTTCGTATCCCTATGTCAAAGAAAGCAGAAATTTAGCAAACATGTTCAGTGTGAATATTTATTCGTCTTGTCTAGAGTACACACGTGGGAGCCTTCTCTGCTGTAATCTTGAACTGTCTACCATTTACTGCAGTTTTTGAAAAAAATTTGTTTTGTATTTGTTTTTTTATAGTTTCAAGTTTGTATCAGTTATAAAATAACAGTGAAGCAGTTGTTGGCAATGACATTCTTCCCCAGACACATGAAAATACTTTTTTAAAATGTTATTCTGTTGCTTGACGAGCATTGCGTTGCTCTATAAACTAATGAAAAGAAATTGAGGAATAAGTGCGGTGATGGAATGTAATTAAGTACATTTACTCAAGTACTGTACTTATCTACAAACTTGAGTATTTCCATTTTAAGCACTTTATACTTCTACTCTACTACATCTCGGGGTAACAGCTTTAGTTACTTTTCAGTTTTACAATTTGTCTTTTTATCTTTCTGTCGAGTGAGAACCATGCAATTCCAAATTTGGTGATTTTGAGTATTTGTGATAAATTGATTTGGTTAGTGTTTTTCTGAGCAGAGTTAAAATGAACACAACCTTAAACACAATCGGCAGTAAAATGCAACATACAGATAATTGCAGCAATAATATTGATTCAAAACATCATCATCTATATACAACTTTTTTTCTCCTGCAGAAAAAGTCATTTTGATGATACACTGAAGTAAAGTTTTGAATGTAGGACTTTTACTTGAAGTATTATCAGTGTGGCATTCGCACTTAAGGAATTAAAAAAAGATCAATACTTCTTTCACCATTCTTTGCACAAGTAACTGTTCCCAGAAACGAATAAGAGTCAATAAGATACTATTGCTTATTCTTTGTTTTGTAGTGGCCTTAAAACAACATGCTAATTAATCTTAGGTTGCAGTTGGGGGAAGGGGCAGTTAACTTAATTGGCGTGTATAGTTTTAATATTTGAATTTAATATGCCTTTCTTCAACTGTAAATACATATTGGTTTGATACTCAATATGCACGTTTAATCATACTTTGATTAAACCCGCATGTTCAATAATACTAAAACGTTACCAGTCCTGAACGTGCGTCTGCACCGATGCAGCCCACTTTGATTACATTGTGCAGCTAGCTCACGGCTAGCTCGGTGCTAACCGTTACCGGTACTAGAACAAAGCCGTGTTCAGGCAAGGCCCGGTCGGGGGAAACCGCCCTCAAACGAGCCTCTCCAGACAGCACAGGTATATTTAAGGGTTATGTTTCGAGATGTGTCCTTGTGGAGCCTCACACGTGAACAATAAACGACAAAAAGGATTTAAAAAAAAACAAAACGTGTATGCACGATAACCCTTCACAAAAGCATAGATTTAAATTGACCTGTGAGGCGTCGTGACACATTTTTTTTCCAAACGCGCATTTGAATGAATCAAATTCAAACACGAACAGTGACCGAGTCATACGTGTTCGTTATGCAAGCAGAACTAATCTTCCACTGCAGCTCACACACAACACAACTCACCGTGGCCATTCCGTCGGTTTTCTGTCGTTTCGTTGCCCTGCCGTCTTCGCTGTAGTAACGGCTCGCTGCAGTAGCCATGTTGTCCCGGTTAAAAAGGATGGTGGTAGTGACGACGAACTGAAATGGACGGAAAAGTCAAGAAAAACGAGGCTCGTTTATCCACGCCCATTACAGAGGCACCGCGGGCTATGATAGGCTCTGGCAGCTGTCAATCTAGATGTGACTTGACTAATAGCCAATAGGAAAACAGGAAGTGTCAACAGGCTCAAGTAGTTATCCCACATTATATTCAGAGCCTCTGAAACAATATGAGACGTTTTAGAAAGTTAATTATAGAGCATCTTTGGCCGTATCCTTATGAATTACTTGGTAAATTAGTGAGTTCACGTTAATTGACTTGACAGTTATTTAAACATTTAAATTAAAAATGACATTTATTTTTATATACATATACATACATATATACATACATACATACATACACATATACACATATATATACACATATATATA